>ML986601.1:282800-397843 GCA_010094045.1 Lojkania enalia
CTATAAAAGCTAATATTAAAAAGGCTTAGAATTATATATAATCTATTATTAACTATTACTAGTAACCGATTAATTAGTAGATTAGTAATATAGTTTACTTAAATACTAAGAACCTTACGGTCTAGAGATTAAACTAAAAGCTATCTAATTAATAGAAGAGCTCTTTTAAAGTACTAGAATAGATTAGAAACTTATACTATTTATAACTACCTCTAGAGTTAAGTATATATAAT
Source organism: Lojkania enalia (assembly GCA_010094045.1). Lineage (NCBI taxonomy): Eukaryota > Fungi > Ascomycota > Dothideomycetes > Pleosporales > Lojkania > Lojkania enalia. The sequence continues at coordinate 283,034 of ML986601.1, forward strand.
ATCTTCGTACTAAACCTACTATATAAAAACCTCTAGGACCCTCTACTAGGGTAAGAAGCTCTAAAACCACCTACTATCGCTATTAAGGGGGTAGAAGAGTAGGAGGTTAAGGAAATACTAGCTAGTAAACTATATTATAAGACTCTTAAATACTATATAAAATAGGTAGAATATAATTTTAATCTAGTCTAGTATAAAGTTTTAAATTTTATAGGTTTGCTTTATAAGCTAAAAGCTTTTTATAATAAGTATCTAAATTAGCTAGAACCTTTAAAAGCTCTAACTAAATAGATTAAGGTATATAAGAATAGTATAGAAAATATAGATTACCTAGTAGATAATAATATATAAGAGTTAAGTAGTAGATTTTAAAAAAAAAAAAAAATTAAAGTATAGGCCTAAAATTACTCCTCTATAGAATCTAGAGGGTCTAATAGTAGGCTATTAGATACTTCTCTAGTTCTTTTCTCTTCTATTCTTCTTCTTTTTTCTTCCCTCTAAACTCCTCTTAAACCTTTTCTACCTTATTTTTAGCCGCCTAAAAGTACTATAATATTAGCTTAAAGGCTAGATATTAGAGCCTTTAAAGCTAAAATCTAATAGAGCAACTTAATACTCTAGTAGAATAAAGCTACTTAGATACTAGCTATAAGAAGGCTATCTTCCTAACTCTTTATAATCTAGACTATAAGCATTAGGCTATAAGTAGACTCTAAAATAACTTTAAAAACTACCTTTTTATCCTCCTTATCTCTTATATATTAGACTACTACTTATAGTTTAAGATAGCCCCGGAGGACTAGAAACTCCTCTTTATAATAGAAGAGGATTTATAAGTATATTAGTAGTAAATATTCTACTAATATTAGATGCGATTTATATAGAGTTATACTTTTTATTTTATAAAGTATAATACTTACATTTTTTTAATCTTAGAGACTAAAAGAAAAATATTATATACTACCTACAGGTAAATATACGTATAATTTAAAGGTAAATAATCTAGAAAACTTCTAAAGAAGCTTTAGAAGATAGATAGAATAGTATATTAATTAATTTTTTCTATAAAGCGTTAGTAATACTTTAATAATTAATAGTTCTAGGGACACGTAATAATATATATAGAGTAGAAGTTATTATTTAGTTAAGAAAGTTTAGTTAACAGCAATCTAGTAATATATTAAGGCTGGTAAACGCTTATTACTATACGCGACGAAATTGCAATATTAATAAACTATTATAATAGTAGTTACTAGCTAATATATAGGTTAATTATACTTACCGTAAAAAAAAAAAAAACCTTATTTAATATTACGTTAATAAATACATCTCTATAGATAACCGTATATATTAGCTCTTATTAGTAAATACCTTTTTAAAGAAATTTCTTTATATTAAAACCTATCTATAATAGTCCTAATTCCCTCCTAAACTAGCGTAGATAGTAACTATTAGCTTATAAAGAGGGGGGTAGTATAATAATATAAAGAAATTGTTCTATAAAAAGCTTTATCTTTTTACTTATCTTATCCTACCCCTAGTTCTACCCCTTTTCCCATCTATATATAGTTGTATACTCCTTATAAGTAGCTTAGTAGTTTTTCTATATCCTTTTATATAAGGCTTATAGGTGTTAATAGAATTCTTAGGTCCCTAATCCCTACGTACTTCTATATACTTCTAAGTAGATTTATACTATATTCGGACCTATTATCTTACCTATACTATTATAGATATAGTAGTAGAGTTTATTAAATTTTAGTTATACTATAAGATTTATAGTATAGATTAAAATAGTATAGTTATAACTACTTCTTAAACTATATAATTTAGGAATAAATCGCCTATAATTTGCTTCGCTTAGACTAAAGACATACTGCCTAATCCTAGACTTTTAGTACTAGAATACTATTGTTTACAGCGAGCAATGTTTACATCTAATATCTAAAAGACATTATCCGTTTTATAACTGCTTTCAAGTCTAAATATCTATTCCAATCTCCGTTAACCAACCTTAGAGCCTATTATATACCATTCAATAGTTTTTTAATGCGGCTGTCTGTCCCAAATAGTATCGTCGGATTTTGTAGCTTATAACGCAGCATACAGCAACCTTTTTATGCAACTATCCATATCGGTTAATAATGTTTATTTTTTGGGCCCATAATATATCGTATAGCAGCGTTTTAGTACAGCTACTAGCCCTAGCCATTATCGTTTGAATTTTTAGCGTATCGTGACAAATGGAGCTAATTTTTAGTCCTATCAACATCGATAAGGAAAAGAAGTAGGCTAAAGCATTAACGTCGCTATTACTATTTTTTTCATTTTTTTTTAACTCGGCCGCTCACCAATATAGCCAGTTGAGGCCGAAAATAACCCTATTAACAAGTTCTAGACCCCTTTTTAGACTATCAAACCTCAGATCCTTATTTTTTTAAACCCCAAGTAGGAAGATATTGATCATTCCGACGTCTAGTGTTAGGTGGAAAGATAGACTTTCCTAGTCACTAAGAATAGGATACGCTGTGTCGCTTTAGAGTGCAGGTCCATTACGTGGGAGGGTGAATGTTTTTAGAGGCTAAAATCATTTAAGCTTTGAACATCTTAATCTTTATGCCACCTAAGTATTGTTTGTGATAAGTTTGGATGCGAAGGTATGAAGGAGGATCGAAACCAATAGGTCAAGTTTATTTACTCTAAATCTAGCGAGGACAAATTAGCTGTTTTGAGTAACCTCCAGCCACCGACATTTAATCATATAGTTGATTCCGTTCATGCCGTGTATTGATGTCCAGCTTTAAGATCTAATGGCGGCGGTGGATTTTTTTTTCTTTGGTTTGGAGAAAGAAGGAGAGGAGATTCGAGAGAGATGCTTTTATATTCTGAATTAGCAATCAGTGAATTGAATGGGCATGCGAGTGTGCCGTGGCTATGCTATAGCTCTTAGTCACTCATTGGTTTAATAGACATTTGAAAATGGTACTATTCACACATCGTCATCTTTTCTTAGTTATACGCAATCTTACTGGATTTCACGCAATGAAACATTGCTCACATATCTTCGGTCCTTTAACCTAGAACGCTGGGCGATGCATCATGCCTTAACGAAGCTTCGAATGACCTTATCGAGTATAATTAATTTCTATTGAGCATTTATGATATCCGCTCAAGAAGGCGAACCGGAAAGCTAATTCAGGTAGAAGACAATTACCATCCAAACCTTACAATGTTACCATCCCTCACAGACCACAAGCTCACGCCGCCGCTTCCTCCATCATCCTCTATGAACCTCAAGCAGCGTGTCTTACCCACACCTTGCCCATATTTTCGGTGCGCTTTCGGAAATTCCTTGACTTTATCACCATCCCACAAGCTCCAAAGCGACACTTTTGCATCTTCATCTGCGGCTGCAACAAGGCCGAGCCGAGCATGCACATCAATCCCCAGTTCGTTGTCGTCTTCATTTACGTATGGAAAGGTGATGAGAGCTTGTGAGTGTTTCCATTGGGGTTGCCAGAAATCATAGCGCTGCTTCTTACGCGGCGGTGGCTTGACCTGTTCTGCTTTGGCCATACGCATATCATACAACATGAGCGTATTCTGTAAACCTTTGCACACGAGGCGTGTAAAGTCGTCCGCACGACGAAGGTGTGTGGCTGGTGTTGGGTGCCAGAGGACTTTTGTTGAACCGCCGGAGCGCCGGTCATAGATGTGGATATTTCCGTCACGGAGACCATAGGCGAGGGTTGTATCCGAAAGCCATTCGAGAGACAGGATGTCTGATGGAGCCTTATTGATAATGGAAGCGTTCCATGTAGACGATTGGCCCCTGGACAACATCATGAGTTCTCTAGAGGCTGCGACGGCTACATGTTCAGTTGCATTAGCTGCAACGCTGTTTGGAGTAGATGGGGCTGAAGGCAGTGGAGCAGATGTGTAGATCGTCGTCGCAGAGACTGGCGTGATCTGTTCTCCAATGTAAGGACCATCGTGGTCTGGATCAGAGAGATAGATCACGGGAGGTCGTGTGCCGCCGAGTGATGTTGCCACCATAGCACCAGAGGCAGACAAATAATGAATTGAGGAGATCTCAGACGTTAACCGTACTAATTCGGTTGATTCGTGGTATATACACGAGGAGTTTGTTGACCCAGGATCGATCACGGGATGTGGCTGAAGGCGCCGCACCACAGAGGAGGCGGCGACGTAAAGATTATGTGTCAAGGGGTCGTGATCGAAGTATCTTGTCGGAGGAGGCATTTGGAGGAGTCGTATTTGAGAATCATAACCTGCGGCGCATGCACCAGGCCAGGAATTTTGGATGTAGTGGGTGCCTGAGCGATGGCCTATTTCCCGGTTGAGGAACGATAGATTAGGGCTGATCCGCTGTTTGTATATACGCCTTTGGCGCCGACGAGAGATTTCGATTTCAATCTCCTGACGCTGTATTCTCTTCAGCTATAAAGTAGGAAAGCGAAGACGCAAACCTGCCCTGTGTCGCCGCTGCTCCTTTTTGACACTCTCTTCATTGTACCTTGAGTCAGGACGTGGAGCGTCACTCGCCTTCTGGATTTTAAAATACCTTTCCTTTTGGCGGTCTGTACGCAACTGTTAATGAACTAGATTGGACTAATTTAGACTGTGGTGCTGACCAAAATAGTAACCAGGAATCTCCCGATGATTCATTGTGATGGCTAGTATCGGAGGCTACCGAGACGATAAAACAAACTCGTTGGATGTAGTAGTGCTCGCTCTCATTAGCAGCATAGTAGCAGTGCTATGGATCAATGTTGGTGGTTTAGTTTAGTCACGTTGGATGGCATCGGCTTATTTAAGCGAGTCAGGGTTCAACCCTTTTGTTATCGATAAGGCGTCATGCCTCGGCCCCAATGACGACAGTTACTCGCCATTCATTCTTACATGAATCCGCCTCTGGGATAATGCGCTTCGTCGTTCTCCTTACTATTGTCCCTATTACATTATTTACTTGCTTTGGCGCGTCTTAGGCCTATGCTTCCACAAGCAGCCTCTCCACCTCTAAAGGCAATTGCTAAGCAAACATCGGCATCAGCACTCAGGCGGTTGTTGCAAGCCATGACACACCTCGAGTGTACCAGTCACACAATTAATAAGACAGTCAAAGGTTCGCATACGCTTGCATCTCTCCCCAAGTCGAACATATTTACTTCGAACCTCCCGCCCGACCCCGCTTTTCCTACACCTGCGGATTCTCATAATGCGCCCCGGGAAACGCTAGGGCCGCGAATGGTAAAGAATGCTCTATATACATATGTACGCCCGGAGATAACACATTCACCGGAGCTTCTTGCTGTCAGTCAGCGAGCACTGCAGGACCTAGGACTAAAGGCGGAAGAGGCACAGACGGAGGAGTTCAAACACGTGTTTGCAGGAAACAAAATATTGACCTGGGACGAAGACTCAAAAGAAGGAATATACCCATGGGCGCAATGCTATGGAGGCTATCAGTTTGGGCAATGGGCAGCACAATTGGGCGATGGAAGGGCGATATCGCTGTTCGAGGCTACGAATCCAGATACCGGTGTACGATACGAGGTGCAACTCAAAGGAGCCGGCAGAACACCTTATTCGCGGTTCGCAGACGGCAAAGCTGTTCTCAGGAGTAGCATCCGTGAGTTTGTGGTGAGCGAGTATTTGAATGCAATTGGCATACCGACGACGAGGGCGTTGGCCCTGACGCTGGCTACAAAGTCAAGAGTCATGAGAGAAAGAATGGAGCCCGGAGCCATTGTCACGCGCTTTGCGCAATCTTGGGTTAGGCTTGGGACTTTTGATCTTCCGAGAATGAGAGGAGACCGGATAACTTTAAGAAAACTGGCCGAATATACGGCGGAGCATGTCTTCGGTGGATGGGACAAACTTCCCTCGAAGCTTCTGCCAGGAAACGCCAAAGAAACACACGCCAAAGTCTTCACTGGCATATCGAGGGGTACCATTGAAGGTGAGGGGCTTGAAGAAGAGAACCGCTTTACCCGTCTCTACCGTGCCGTCATCCGCAACAACGCTCGAACCGTCGCCGCCTGGCAAGCCTATGGCTTCATGAACGGCGTTCTTAACACTGATAACACTTCAATTATCGGCCTCTCCATCGACTTCGGTCCCTTCGCTTTCCTAGACACCTTTGATCCGACTTACACCCCAAACCACGACGATGACATGCTCCGCTATTCGTATCGAAACCAGCCGACGATTATATGGTGGAACCTTGTGCGCCTCGGTGAAGCATTAGGTGAACTTATGGGTGCCGGTTCCCGAGTTGATGATCCAACATTTGTAGAAAAGGGCGTTACAGAAGAGCAAGCAGACGAACTGGTCAAGCGCGCAGAAGGCATCATCGAACGTGCGGGCGAGGAATACAAGGCGGTATTTCTGGATGAATATAAGAAGCTCATGACCAGACGCCTCGGCCTAAAGACATTTAAAGAAAGCGATTTTGACGATCTGTTCTCTGAACTCCTGGATTTCTTAGAAGCTTACGAGCTAGACTTCCATCACGCGTTCCGGCGTCTCGGATCTATCAGATTATCGGATCTATGTTCCGAAGATAGGAGGAAGGATGCAGCTGGAAGGTTCTTTCGACATGATGCCGCGCCGAGACAGGAGAGCGAGAGTAGAGAGAGAATTAGCAAGTGGCTCGAAAAGTGGGTAGCTAGAGTTAAAGAAGATTGGGGAGAAGAGAAAGAGGAACAGAGACAGGTAGAGATGAATAAAGTAAATCCAAACGTAAGCATAACTTTGCCCTTCTCCACCTCAGCTTGGCTCATGTTTCTACAGTTCGTTCCGCGATCCTGGATCCTCGATGATCTAATCGAGCGCGTGGAGAAAGGCGAGAGAGACATCTTGAAGGACGTAATGAAACTAAATCTAAATCCATTTGAAGAGCACTGGGGTTGGAATGAGGCAGAGGAAGACCGGTACTGTGGTGATGTACCAAAGTATAGAGGAATGTTGCAGTGTAGTTGTAGTTCTTAGGTACATTTCTATCCATGCACCTAGGATACTTGGCGCTATCCCGCCTCTCATTTCCAAAGTATCCGACTACACCGTGAATCCCATCCTTACCTTACACGTCAGTTCCTGTCCTTTACTCTATAGCTCTCGTTTGCAACATCCATCTACCGCCGCTCATCTTGCCGAACTCCCCGTGGCGTAGCGATCCTGCGCCCAGGTTTACCATTCACGCTATTTTGAAACCCAGTACCGCTTCCTTGGTATAGAAACGGATTGGTAACAAGACTGCCAAGATTTCCTTGCATGCCCACCCCAAAGTTCCCATTGAAAGAACTCAACGTCGTTATACTACCGAACGTACTGTGAGCCAGACCGCCCCGGAAAGGTCCCATAGATTGACTACCAAACAAAAAGGACTAGTTGGTTTACCGATAGTAGGAGCGGAGGGAAAGGTGCTAGCGAAAGGAGATGGTGCAGGGAGAGAGGTGGCATTAATTAGCAACTTTGCGAAAGGATTGGGTATTCTCATATTTTCTAATTGAATGTTAGGCGTTGTCTCTGGCAGCTCATCCTCCCCCTCCCTGCTATCCTTTGAGGCGATCGCTGAAATGGGCATATAATTATTCCAAGTCTTTGGGGCCGTGCTACCACGACTAAGATTCATACCTAAATAGGATCGTGGAGACTGCAGCTTAGTATTGTTCTTATCACGTTTCTCCGGAACGAACAGCGAGTCCTCATCCTTATCTTCAGTCTCATAACCGACTTTCGTTTCGCCTGATTCAGGCTTGATATGTCCGTATTTCCTTATCAGCCCTGCAAACTCGCTTCTCCGACCACCTTTCCTCATTTCCTTATTCTTTTCATACCCCTTTTTTAACCCATACTTTACCTCCCTCCTCTTCAGGAAATCGAACAGCGCTCTCTCATACAAAATGTATCGGTAAGCCTGCTCGTTTAAATTCCTTTCTTTGTTGAAATTAACCTGTTTCCAGACCATTGTAGCTAGGTGTTCTCCCGCATGCTCAACAATCCAGGGTCCATCTGGCCACTCGTTTTCTCTCCTGCCTACCATATGCGGACGATGAGTGCTCCATATAGAGAACACCTAGTCCGACCCGAGCTCACATGTTCCCGTGAGATCCCAGAAGCTAGAAAGACAGTGTTCAGCCTGATACTGCAACCCAAAAGCCACGAACACGCAGTGCAAGTTGATGTTGTTGATTGGATCCCGTAGCATTTCTAGACTGACTTGTGATTTGGAGTCGACGTTGCGAAGAATAGCCTTAACTACATCTTCGACAGCGTCACTCTCGGGGTCTATGGAGTCCGTAGGGGGAGTAATTCAGCGGTTAGCGTCGTCCCAGTACTCTTTAAGGCGGGGGTGTGAGCGAAGAGTGGTTTCCAAGGGACAGGTCCGGATAGGAAGACGTCTGGCTCTGCGAATATATTGATCTATGTAGCGAAGACTTGCGCAGAGAAGGGGCCAATGTGATGCCAGTCCTTACTAAGGACAGTGTCTTTTCCTAGGCTAAAGAGAGTTGATGAAGCATCAATAGCCTAGAGGCTAAGATCTGAAGCCATCATTCTGGGCAAGGTTGAGGTGACAAGATAGAGATGAGCGCCCTGAGCGGAGTGCAGAACCAATTTGCTGAGGCAGTGGCCCAAAAGTACCCGCTAATCGGGGTCTTCCACTGCAAAAATTAGGTAATCTACTAAGATAGTGAAAGAGTATTCATGTGTTCGCAACACGCTCTAAAAGGTAAACAGTGCATATAAATAATAATAGTTTAGTTCTTTAAGTATTGCCCTTTCGCCGCTTCATCATCCATCCCCTCTCTATCATACCTCAATATCAGCTTATACCGTGGAAATAGACAACTCTGCCATCATAATGGCATATCTCTTAAAATTCCCACCCTCCACCCGCCCCCAGAATCTGCTCTCGGAGCCGTTCGTCGTTTTCGGCATCCAGGGCATCAACATCTTCACGTCTCTGCCGAGCAGAATCCCAATGGCAATGGTCCTCCACTACGCGCCAAAGCTGAGGACCTGGGTTCTCCCACCACCAGAGAACCTGCCCAAGAAGGTAGCCGCAGACGCCCTCCGGACACCGCTCGTTGGCATCAACATCCTAGAGCCCATCGCCATCGACGGCTTGCTCTGGATCATCAACAAGATGCTACAAGTATCTGGAGCCCCGCTCACGGACCCGCTCTTCTTCAATGTCCAGCCAGACATCTGTGCCTCAGTGCGCATACTACAGGCATGGAAAACTCTGGAGATTGCACCCGCCGGCGCTGATGGGCTACGCATTCACCTGACCGCCTGCGTGATGATGGGACCGCCCGTTACCCTCGAAGAGCTCAAGACCGTCTGGGAGAGTTTCGAAAAGGACTCTGCAATCGCCAAGGAGACGGCACAGAATTTCTATCGCAATACGATAGAAATGGAGTACACGCATCTGCAAGCTAAGGCCTTCAGGGAGTACATCACCGCAGACCGCGAGCGGCGCAAGTTCTTCAAGTCCCTGGAAAGTGAGTTCCCAAATTCAGAAGGAGTCTTCGAACCTATTAAGTCTAATGAATCTAAACCTGGTGAAGAAGATATTGGCAGCATACCGTACTGGATGGAGCCCAAACAGAGTGCGGTTTCTAGGCAGAGGTCGGCAGAAATCCTTGAAAACTTTGGGACAAGGAGGGTGTCTGTTTCGGAAAAGAGGGCGAGGGAGAAGAATGATGGGGAGGAAATGAGGAGGAGGTTGAGGAGGTTGAGATCGGACGAAAGCTTGCGTTCCGTTGAGGATGAGCCTCTGAAGCCGATTGCAGACTATGCCGGAGACGAGGAGAAGCAAATAACCGTGAACGAGAGCGATATGGTGGATATGAGAGCCGATAGACGACGCTCTGAGGTTGGAGAAGCGAACATCCTGACGAGGTTTCTTAGGCCATTTACCTTGAATCAGAAGCAAGATAAGCAAGTTGAGAAGATGCCGCCAGAGAGGTCATTCCCGCCAGGTACAGATCCCGAGCTTCTATTCCAAGCTACTCATGGTTCCCTACTTGCACAAGCATTAGAACGCTATGCTAAAGAGGATTATGATGGGCAGGTAGCGAATCAGGAGATGACGACCAGGCACGACGACCCCGCCAAAGAAAAGAAAACCGGAGACTAGAACAAGCAGGTTGGATCTAAAGGATTATAATGCGCGCGCAGCGCTTACACATACTCTTGGGATAGGTTCTGATATATTCTGGAATAGGTTCCTGCGTGGTAATCGTTTCATGGACTAGGCTAATGCCAAGTTAGAAACGAACTGCATTTTGAAGAGATTTTTCAAGTAAACGGCTTGAAAAGGGTGATGATACATGTAAAGATGCTTTTAAAGATCACATTTCGGCTGCCTAAGCTGTATAATCACAGATTAAACAAAGAAATACCCAAGTAAAGGCTACTGTGAAAAGTGAATACACAATATCGTTTAGTTGTATACACTAGAAGTACAGGCGATAAAGCTTTCTTCTAAGCTCTACTAGGGTGTCAATGCAAACTTTTGAGAAACGAATACAAGGAACATGTACGAAAAGACGTGCTACGATAGCATGCTTTGATGATATCATGCAATATGCGCTGCGCATATTATGAGACCAGCCCTGTGATAGATGGGGGCCAACATTATCTTGTGTTCGGAGGCCTCACGTCTCTCATTTATCGCTTGAGATTTAAACGTCGTTCTTCGCCGACATTCTTAGCAACTCTTTCACTCGCTGCTTGATCGATCGTCTCTCAGTAACGCCGTATAGAGGCTTATGCTCCTCATGGACATCGTGCTCATTCTCGTAGTCGACGTGTACGTAGGCTCTCTCGACATCGGCAAGGCCTTATTGATGTTAGCCATTGTTGGGAATGATGAATATGCCTAACTTATAGACCCGTATACTTGGAAACGACTAACCTTCTAGCTTGCGCTGTAGTGACTGGCTTACATCATGCGTAATCTTCAGCGGGGCTTCCTCGTCCATTACAATATCAACTTCCACATAATAATTTTGCCCAGCATGGTAGGCTCGGCACTGCAACATGTCAGCGGCTTAGCATGGTTTGAAATACTAAAACACGTACGGTATCAACTTTCCGAATCCGGGAGTCATGTGTGACCACAAGGTAGATGAGCTTGGAAATATACTCGCGGGGCGCGGACTTTCCAACCAACAGCCAAATATGCTCGTACGCGTTGGCGGCCCAAGAGACTAGGATCAAAAGTCCGATGAGGATGGCGCCGATCGGATCGACATACCATACAATTCGGGTTCCGATAATCGACATGACGAGACCGAAAATGTTTACCGCAATGTCGTTTCGGTGGTCAACGAAAAAGACATGAACCGCGGGGTACCTGCGATAAAAGAAACAGAAGATGCACAGAGATCCTTTGCAAAAGACTAGGCAATGTAAGTGCGGCTGCTCAAACTTGAGGCACCGAGAGCTTACTGGCAATGCCAACGAAAATCAACGGAATGATGTGGAGTTCCTCCGCGTCTTGTGGGCCACCGCCAAGTGTTCGAGCAGACTCGATCTAGGCTGGACTTAGCGATGGGTCATATGTGCGGGTGGAAACAGGCTCTTACAATTAATTGGATGGCAACTGTCGTCATCAAACAACAAAACATGATGATGCCAATAGTTTCGATACGCGTTCGCCCCACGGGATACTTGTAAATGCTTGGTCTAGATGCCATTCGCGACGTTATCAACATGACGATAGATGATACCAGATCCATGAAGGCGTCTGCAGCCGTTGCAAAGAGCGAGAGTGAGCCAGTAGAGATAGCCGCGTACAGCTGAATGATGAATAGACAGAAGTTTACTATGAAGGAGGCATTCACGGCGAACTTAACTTTGGGACCATTCTCCAGAGTGTCGATGGCAGCTAGCCTTTCTTCGTCCCCACTTTGCAGGAACTGATCAATCAAGGCATTCTGGCGCGTGTAGAACTTCTTCATATGTCGTTTATTAGCTTTGGGATGGTCAAGCTTCATTTGCTTCTGCGAGACATTCTCTCGGCGGTGCCTGCCAAGGTCCAATGGGTCATCCATCGATGTGGTAGTGACCTCGACAACTTGATCCTTGGCATCAGTGGCCGCATGAGCGGCACTGACCTTAGGTGACAGCGGTTGAACGGCATCTATTTGCTCATGGGCTGTCATAGTGGAGTTGGACGCGCTCTTGGGCGACGCAAGGCTGGGTTTGACTGGTTCAGCTGTTTGGTAGGGAGTCTGGCTAGCTATGCGTGGTGAGGCTAAAAATATGTTAGAGCACACAGGCCCAGAATCGGGGACCTGAGACGTACACTGAGGTTCGGGAGACATGCTGTCCGGCCTGGAGTGTGCGAGTACTGGAGATCTGAGGTTTGCGTGCCAGGAATGGACCGCTGGCTGTATAGGGCGAAGACGGTATTAAACAGCAGTGAGGGGCAAAAAAGGCCCGTGGCGCTAAGACAGCACTAGAGTGCTTCCTGTCAAGTCTAGAGTCCATTGTGCGAGGGACACAGAGGGACATGCAGCGTGATGGGGATTGGGGAGCGCATTCAAACAGGTCAAGTACTATTCATGATGCTTGAAACATCTTGTCGCCCTCGCTTCTGCACGCGCGGAGCCACAGACGCAAGAACAGCCGGCGCCAACCCCCGAAGCGGCCTAGGCGCCAAGGGAGGAGCCAAGGGGGAAGCCAAGCAGCCCTCGACGATCGTGCATCAGCATCGACAATCCTCCACTGCATCACGCCCGCGGTACCAACCTCGGATCGTCCCCAACCATGGCCTCCCTGAGTCCATGCGCAGCCTATGCGTGTCGCAAAGCACCTTATCCGGCCTCAGCCAAGCCCTCTCGTGCTATGCCAGACCTAGCTGCTACTGCGGACTCGTGACTGCCGCCTTGGCAATTCATGTCACCCCCTTTGCATCGGCTCCCATTGGCCCGCTGGATTTGTGATTCGCGAGCCTCTCACCAAAACTGCAACAGAACATCATCTTCCCAAGCGGTCTTTTTGGTTGTCCGCCCCACTGCCCCAAGGCCAGCCTCGAGCCGCATCGGGCTGTTCTCATATGCCTTCCGTGCCACAACCCGACTGGGGATGCTGACAGTTTTGCTCGAATGCCAATGCTGTCGCCACTCGCCTTGTAGCCTTGGATGAGATGCTTCTTTCCTGGTCTGGCCCCGCCAGATCGGTTGTCTGTCAGGTGCACGGAAACGTTTGAGTCTCCGCGCTCTGTGTCAAGGCTCGGCCTCACACTGGAAACTGGGGCATGGGCCAGTTATTGAGCCTTCGCTATTGCTGTTCTTTCGTCCTAGGCGTTCTAACAAGGTGCTGATCAGTCAGACTGAGCTAGCGCCCTACATGTTGCGAGAGCCTTAAAGCGGAGCGCACTGCCCAGCGCCGAGCCCACAGTCCCAGCCCGGATACATACACTGTGTACGTTCTCTTCGTTCACTCTCTGGGAGAGCCCTTTTTGTTTCCTTTGTTACTTCTCTTTATTTTCATCGTCGCAGGCGACGGAGCTCACTACCAGTTCGTGGGCTGGCCTGTCTGGAGTAGAAGCTTTTGGTCATTCATTAGTTCGATATTATTCTAATTTGAGTCCCTCAACATGGCGGACGAAAAACCAGTGTGTGGCAGTGACGCGGACAATGCCAATTATGACTTTCCTTTGCACGTTGCGGCGGTGTGTGAGTAGAGTTCGGCCGCCTAAGTTAAATATGTACTGACGAAGGTAGTCATTGTATTCTTTGCTAGTATTGGAGGATGTGGCTTTCCGGTTGTTGCCAAGAAGGTCAAGTGGATGAAGATCCCGCCCAAGGTTTTCTTTTTTTGTAAGCACTTTGGTACAGGTGTACTAATTGCGACCGCTTTTGTCCATGTACGTGTTCCGTCTTCTATGGAATTTGCTGGCGACTAAATATCTAAGCTCCTTCCCACGGCTTTCGCATCCCTCAATGATCCCTGCCTGCCGGATTTGTTTACTGATAAGTACCCCGCCATGCCTGGTGTTATCATGATGGGAGCTCTCTTTGTCCTCTTCGTGATCGAGATGTGGCTTAATGCAAAGACGGGTGGACATAGCCATGGAAGCGCGACCGGGGAGGAGTTTAGCGGCAATCGGCCAGCCCAAGTTCCAGGCATAGAGGATGCGTTCAACAACCCCCTCAGGCGCGTAGACAGCTACGACTCGCAGGTCACCATGGTGCGTGACGAAAAGAAAGGATGGATTGAGAACACGTATGTATCCCGTCCACGAATATGTAAAACCTGTGTATTGACAACAACAGATATCCGGCCAATGACTTTCCTTTCAAAGAAGGTGATGGCCTCGAGCCCAAGTCCGAAATGCCTCCATGGTTTATCGTCTTCTACGAGCAATACATCCGCCAGCGTGATGAGATGCTCAATATGATCAACCGCGTTATGCCAGCCGTCCCTGGATATAGCCAGCAAACTTCGCAACAGAGTGTCAACCAGCAAAAATCATATTTTGAGGATGACGTTGAAAACGGTGCAGTGGATCCCCTAGCTCTCAAGAAGCAGTCTATGCAAATTACTCTTATCGAGGGTGGTATTCTCTTCCATTCCGTTTTCGTCGGCATGACCATCTCCATTACTGCAGAGGGCTTCATCATTCTTCTTGTCGCCATTGTCTTCCACCAGATGTTTGAAGGTCTCGGTCTTGGCTCTCGTATTGCAGCAGTCCCCTATCCCAAGGGTAGCTGGAAACCCTGGGCGCTTGTCTGTGCTTTTGGCACCACGGCTCCCATCGGCCAGGCTATTGGACTCGCCACTCGTGGATCATATGACCCTAACAGCGCTTTTGGCTTAATCATGGTAGGCGTATTCAATGCCATTTCCTCTGGTCTCCTCATCTACGCCGCTCTTGTTGACTTGCTTGCCGAGGATTTCCTTTCCGAGGAGGCCAACCACACCATGACGAGCAGAGATAAGACAAAGGCATTCATTTACCTCCTGATGGGTGCTGCTGGTATGTCAATTGTTGGCGCTTTCGCCTAAAGTGTCAGTAATGCACCTGTCCAGTACTTTTCTGTGCGCTCAGTTCCAACCCTGTCAACGTTGAACTACGAAACCGGCGCCTCCGTCAAATCCAGAACTACCACGTCCCGCCGGCCATCTCTTTGGACGTCCGCTTTTCTGGGACCCTGTTTTATATCGCATCTCATTTGTAACGTCGGAGGATTGGTCATACATTTTAACCTCCATGGTGCGTGGGTAAGACTCTTCTTACGCAGTCACGTTATGAAGACTTTGTACACTACGAGGTTGCGATGGTTATTGTAAATTGAATGCATATAGAATACGTAAAATGGGGCAACCATTCACTCATTAAACGTGGCTAGTATTTCATAATGCTATGTAATCAGTTGCCTATTAACTAACTCCGATACTACTACAATTTATCATTATTCTATTCTTAATTTGAGACCTTCCATGTCGCGAAATTGCCGCATTTGAAAGGCTACAAGCCTTGTGCCTATATTGCTCCAGAGCATCTCATTCAGGCATTGTCTATTACTGAGGTGAGCACTCTCAAGGCTTGATGCTAGGTATGTGAAGGTTCCCCAAGTTCAGGGAGGACTAGGAACACTATCAACGAGAGTTATCAGAGGCTCTTCTTGTCACGCGTTAATGACCTTCTAGCAAGAATTTTCTCCTCTCATATTTTTTGAGACATAAGTCCAGCAGAGGTTCGCCTTTGGCAGTATAAGATTAAGAATCAGAGGTTCCCTAGAGGGACTTGCAACGAAAAATTCAGCAGAGCTCCGCCTCATTTAGAAGGTCTACAGGATCGTGATGGTCTTTCAGAATACTTTCGATTCTCCCGCTAGCCGGTCCCTCTTTTATATTGAAAGGGTTAAGGCGAACACAAGGCATTAGCCGGGAACGGCCAGTTCCCGCATTCAGCATGAAGTCCAACCGGGACAGCAGTTGTCAGGCGGAATAGAGAAAGTCCGCAGATATTTGGAAGAGTGATAACGCTGACAAGGCTTGAAGACTTAGCCAATGCGGCTTGGCTGGCACAAGGCGTGAGAGGCGAAGCTTGTGCAAGGCGTGTGGCAGATACTCAACAGCAGGATGCTGTTTCGGGAAAGGGCATTTGTCAAGCTTCGAGATTGGCATTTTCTTGTTTGTCTGAGGCTCTTCCCCTGCCACGCTTCGACTCATTGAGCCCTGGGCGCCCGAAACCTTATCTACACCTGCCCCAAACATGCCCCAATGTCGAATTTCTCCGACCAGGCAATTGGCAGTCCAATGATCTTGGACACATTACTCCGGGACGCCAGCCCCTTCTAGACCACGCCTCATGTTTTCGCTGACTTCCGACGACAATCAGTTGAGTGAAACGGTTTCAGGATCAATGCGGGACGCTCCACGTCTGATGTCCACGCCGGTCGATCTCTAGCCCCATCCAGCATTTCCGCCAAGCGCCTCGCTGATTCGTGCAGGAATCCTTGGCCTTCCATTTAGGCGGCACCCACAAGGGGAGACTCTTCCGGTGTTGAATTACTTCAGCGTCCCCGCCGATTGAGGCTTTCTTCCCCTTTTTACTTTCGCTACGCCGTTTTCGAGCGGAAACCCACTCGGGGCGCCTATCGCGGGCACCTATTGTACATGTGTTAGAACAGGAATATTGTGGGACTCTCGATCCTCTATCTTGTTCTTACACCGCCGTTTTAATTTTTCTCGCTGTCCGAATGCTCCTCCGAGCGTCAGATGGGATTGTCGACAACGGCAAATCTTGCTCTGCTGGCGGACTGTCCGCGCTTACCTCCGCACCTGCATGTTGATCGCCCTTGGCTTGCACTCGGATGTAAATGTTTCCGAATAAACTACCAGTCTCGTGCAGAGGCGAGGCCGTAGCCTATTGAGGAAATTTAAAAGTCAGAATTGATTCCTCGGTGCTCGGGGAAGGCGAGTGTGTTCGTTGCGATCCACGACTAGCGTAGAAAGATTATAATATGGCCTCCCTTTTGGAATAGTAGAGTGTGTCTTGGATGAGCACTCCCTTTTGCAGCCAATGTTCAATTGACAGCCTCTTCCTCCACTGCATGTTCGCGTGCTCATTCCCATGACCTTAACACTGCAATACTATTATACTAGTTTCGGCATAGCTTAATATTACACTTGGTACTCTTTTTAATAATATCTGCCCATCCTTATACAGCAAGAAAAGGATTATACTCTATATATTTGTCTCAACGCGTTCAATAATTGCAGGGCGGACATTTTAACGCTGAGATAGTTCGCTTTGTTCTAGACATCGACCAAATATCCATAATTCAAACTCCTCATATACTTTCGTTCGATTTAATTATCAAAGCATCTCCCTATCTCTCTAAACACATTGGGGGAACACTAAACGACCATTCGAAACCGTGATTGCGTGATCCTTTCCTATTTCTTAGTAGCATTTATTACCATCTCAGGCAGAAATAGTATCCATCCACTTCTTGAGATGAGGCTTAGACTTCACTTAAAATATTAAAGGAGCATCTTCTATCGGTGCGAGTTGCACAAGTAGAAGAACAATTCCGCTTCTGGGAATATAAAAACTCGCATTTAAAAACTACAGGTCCATATTTCAGATTCGTACTTGGCAGCGCTTATTACTAGCGGAAGCATAAACAGTACACGTCCACTCCTTGCACTACTAGCCCACGCTCTCCGAGTAGAAATACACTAGCTGAAATAACTTTAAATACGGAGATGAACGATACTAGAACTTAATAAAGTCCCTCAGAATAATCTAACCTTCGATATACAAGTATATGGAGGCCGATCTATCATGTCTGCATGCCCTCGAGTTAATGTTGACACATTTCTACCCCAAGAGCATTGGGCGCAGTAGTCAAGCTTAGACTACTTTGAATATTCAACAGACGCTCCTAAATGACAGAATTCACACAGGCAATGGGATGATATATACTTGTAGCGCCATGGAAATTATCTCTATAGTCTACTACCGAAGTGAACTATTTTTTATTTTTATTTTTTTTTACTGCTTCACGCTTCAATTTGCAATCGTATATTCACAATCGCATAGAATGTATACAGCATTAATGGAAAAGAGTTGTACTTAAACTTAATTCAGCGCTTTCCCCCAACGGAAATGCTATCCCTTCGCTTCTGTCCCGGTCCGCCGCTGTGCAGACGGATTCCGTGTAGACTGAGAATGTGCAGTTTGCGAGCGTACGGCCTACGAGTGTGCAGTCCGCGATTATGCAGTTTGCAGATGTGCAATCAGCTCATGAAGCCTGTGTGTGAACAGATTTTTAGCAGTGGCAGTTTTCTCCATAATAGCAAGGAAGTAACCGTCAAAAGAAATTCACCAGCTCTCCCTCCGGAGGCTTGAGGTACGGAGGGCGACGGGTGAGAATGAGAACGGCCGTCTTAAGCGTGCATTCTAGGCCTTGCAGCGTTGATCGTTCACTGTAACGATCCTGTTGCAGCAGTACCCGGTGAGGAGCGGCAGAAATCCACTAGTTGTGGCTCAATTGGACAATCGATTCCTGTAGAGACGAGGTCCTTCATACTTGCTGAAGTCTTCATCCAGCGAGATTATAGTTTGCCTATGTTGTTCAGCACGCAAGTGTATAATCTGTAAACCTCGAAACTATGGCAGCCAGGCAGCTATCTAGTCAGGCGGTTCATTAGTATTAGAAAGGCAAATCCACTTTCCTAGTATTGTAGAGCATCCCGCAATCTACTGCTCTGTAGGGAATCTGTCTATTAAGTTAGCCTCCATATGTTTCTGTCCTCTGCGGAGCCACCACCTAGAGACTCACGTAACTTGACCTTCTTTCACCTCAGGTGGCCACCTGGGCACGCAACGTTCGGATATATTCCATCACTGTAGATTAATAATCCAGTATGCGGTGATTCTTTTGAATAAAAATACTTCGATTCTCTAGTATTCCTGTTTAATGCTAGAAGCTCATTAATATTTCAACGTATTAAATAATCCATAATATACGTAAACTCCACCTAAATAAAATTATTTATCCACCGTAGCTATAACATTCTGAACCATGCAATACTAGAAAAAGAAAACAAAATGTGCCCAAAATCGTAGTCTAATGAGGCGGTAGTATACCCCACAAGAGCCCCTGGTCAGCTAGACAGGAAGCAAATGATAGCTGGCTCAGGAAAATATCTCCTTCAGACACAATTACTTCGAGAACTCTTCGTATCCTTCCTCGTCATATCGCACATACTTCGTCTTCACAAATTAGTAGATATTTGCTCAAGTATATTTTATAACATACCTTATCCATGCCATGCGTACTTTTGAGGTTGCAACTATCCGGATAAGGACATCTACCAGCATCGCGTTCAAAACTACATTGATGCCCCAAGTCTGTATAATTGTCAGCACAAAAGCAATGCGAGGGCCCAGTGGAACGTACAGCAGTCAAAATCTTCACAATTTCGGTGCTTGCACGCCAGGGAGCGAGTCTTGTAACGGAGCGCGGTGAGCTCCGCAGGTGTAAGCTTTGGTTCGTGTTGGAACCTACAGAAATTGCCATTCGGACATTGGGCTTTATGCAGGTGCCAGTTATTGCATAGATTGCGGCCAGCCTGTGTTTGTGAGTATGCATGTCGCACGCACTTGGCAACTGAAACGTACCTTTTCCATACGCCTTTCGATTGATTCTGTTGCATTACGGTCTCGAGGCGGAAGCGGTTCATCAAGCCGCTGGCCTTCCTTATTGTAGTACGCATATCTTTTTTTGGAGTTGTTTTTGAGGCTTGCAATGGATATAATTTCGTTATTGGCACCATTCTTGCCCACTGTTGCCCATGACCCCCCCGATTCCCCAGATCCGGAAGAAGCGTCGTTATAACGCTCCGCTATGGAGGACGTGGTAGTGCTTGGCGACGCTGTTGGCGGCGGCGACGTGATTGCGGGAGCCGGAGTGCTAGCAGGGGAGGTTTTGGATAAAGCCCTCACCGAGGTGGGCATAGGAGCTGGTGCTGGAGCCGCAGCTTGCACCGAAATTGGAGTTTTCATCCGAGCTAGAGCCTGCACTGGATTTGAAGCCTGTATTGGCGCAGGATCTTGCACCGGAGCATAACTTGGCGCCTGGGTAGAAGCATAAGAGATATCGGGTAAGGGCTCCCATCTGAACACAGTATCAAATTGCGTCTTCTTGAAATTGGGCAACTTCGCGAAGCCTTGCTGTGCCGGAGTTGTTTCAAGTAGGGTGATGCGCGAAGCCTTAGCTTCATTATGCTTATATTGATCTAAATTCAGGAGATAGCCGGCGTCATGGCAACCACCAAAGACGATGTGCTTGCATGTTGGGTTGTCGCTAAACGTACGGAGCATTTCTAATTGGGTGATAAGCATGGTCAATCGTTTTTACTATACGCTGAATATACCTTTAATTCTATAATCGGCTCGCTCTTTCCCATGACCTACATCGATAATACTAAACAGTGGCTGGTTGACGCTGAAGCTTTGGGCAAATGCGCGCATTTCTTGAGGATGTCTCAAGAACCCAACTTGAGCCAATTTATGAGCAAGCTTATCAAGACTGAGGTAGATATGGCACATAATGGGCCAAGTGCCGGAGTTACTGTAAAACTGATTAATGTGCTCACGGATGGCGAGCTGAAGCCTAGAAGCGGCCTCAGACCCACCATTGGCGCCTGCCAAAAGGTACTGGTGTTGAAACTATTTCATCATCAGAGAGCAATACATGGTTTAAGGATTCAAGACGTACAATAACTCCATCTCCATCAATAAGTGCTAGAACAAAAGAATTTGCATCCTACAAGCCATTGGTCAGTGGTTGAGGGTCTAGGCGGAGAATAACTCACTAAATCGCGCTGGATTTCTGCTAGTTGTCTTTGCGTGCGGATGACTTCATTTTGATAATTGCGACGTATATCTCGCTCGCTCGCATAGTCATTCTTAAGATTCGTATGTTCTTGCATTAACATCGCATATCTTTGGAGAACATCCTGCGCACGGTCAGCAAGGGGTATTTCCGAAGACGCTCAAACGTACGGCAAGCAGCTTCTGGCGAGCCTCGTCGGAACGCTGAAAGCTCTCCATTTGGGCTGCATAATCTGGAATAGTCATCACATCCATGTCGGCCGAGTTGCTGAGGCCGACCATAACGGTGACGGTCCTTTTTATTGAATGAGTTTGTCGTGGATGAAGACACTAAAAGCCAACAACAAGTAAGGCAACAGCTGAAGTTGGTTCTGCTTAACTAATTTTCCTGGCCGAGCGTGATTGGACAGAGAGAGACATAGACCTAGCCCAATCAGACTTAAGCTAGCGCTTGAAAAGGGGTATTTATAATTCAATGGAAAATAGAAATAAATTTTTCAAATAGATATAACTTACGCTAATAGAATATAAAAAAGCAGCTAGTATTTACTTAAGACTGGAACTAAAAAGAGTTAAAAACATAGGTTTTAGTTGATTAAACTATCTCGAAAAAAATAAAAATAAAAATAAAATTTGGTAGTTCGAACTTATTTTCGGCACAAGACTAATGCTAATAGAATCTAAAATAGTCCTTATATATATATAGAACATATAATAGATTATAGTGATTCGTCTAGAGAGCAAGCCCTCGAATCGGAGAGGGGGCGGTTCGCTACCTCAAACCCATCCTCGCCGCACAAAGGACAGGTAGGGCGGCGTATCGCTTAGATCCATGCCCTCGAGTTTCTATTCGACGCACCTGGCGCTTCGAGCTTCAACTCAGCTTGCAGAAAGGACGCAGCAGTCAGCCGTCTTGAATCTATCCGTCCTACCTCTCTAATGTTCGCTCCGCGCTGACCGTATTTTCTACCGTCCATGGATACTTGCGGGCCGTCAGGTTATCGGACCCCTGCTCCCCTCATTCCGGTACAGGGAACTGGGGCACTCCAACCCCGCCATGACGCCAGGAACAGTTCATACCCTATCCGAGGAACGATCGGGGTTTAAAAGCAGGGCTGACAGTCTCTGCTAACCTCAATTGACCCGTCCCTCCGCGACAATTAGATGCTTGAACGCCGAACAATTGGCGACCTGCTCCTCCGCTACACTGCATACGCGCCCTGCAAATCGGTACAAACACACCTAGTAAGTGAGATGGCATCTACTATCCTCCCCACCTAACGCCTTATCCAGCGCCCACTCTCCGCCCATCCTCGCACAATGTCCTCGAACAAGAAAGCCCGCACCCAGCCGCCATACGAGCTCATCTACTGGCCCGGCATCCCCGGCCGCGGCGAGTTCATCCGCCTCGCCTTCGAAGCAACCGGCACCTCCTACACTGACACCGCCAACGAATCCAAAGACGGCATCAAGGCTGTCCTAGCCGTAAAGTCCGAGGACCTCACCGTCGACGATGATGGTAATCCTCCCGCGTTTGCTCCCCCCGCCTTGCGCGTCCCCGGAGAGGGCAAGAACGGAAAGTCGCTCGTCCTGTACCAGACGCCAAATATACTCTTGTATCTAGGCGATAGGCTTGGGTTGACCGGCGAGGATGAGATCGAGAAGCATTGGACTTTGAGTCATGCGCTCACAGCGTTGGACCTGAATAATGAGACGCACGATACGCATCATCCTATAGGGCCGAGCAAGTATTATGAGGAGCAGAAAGAGGAGGCGCTCAAAAAGGCGACGGACTTCCGGGAGAATAGAATACCCAAGTTCCTTGGATTCTTTGAAAGGGGTTTGAAGGGCAATCAAGAGAAGGGGGAGGGCAAACATCTTGTGGGTACGAAGCTGACCTTTGCGGATACGACAGTCTGGCAGGTATTAAATGGACTAAAGTTTGCGTTCCCGAAAGAGATAGAGGCAAGAGAGGAAGATTATCCGTTACTCTTTGGGACGTTCTATCCAAGTGTACAGGAACACAGGGGGATTAAAGAATATCTGTCAAGTAAGAGGCGGCAGCCGTACAGCATGGGCATCTTCCGCCACTATCCTGAGCTAGACAGACAATGAGTACAAGGTCGATTAAACAGGACAAAGATAGTTTCCAAATTTCATAGATTCACATAAAACACTGTTGGTATCTGAACGCCTATGAGGCTCATATCATTTTTGTTGCCGAGTACATATGATGCATGCCTGAAGCCTTAACCCCACCCCATGGAAACGAGTAGGCCGCCAACTGCCTAGTAATCCGCGACAGCGCTTTGAGGAAACTCGAAGTTGACACCCTTGCCAGTGAGGCGCTTGTAGACCTCGGAGTAGGTGTCCAGTCTATAGTCAACGCCACCACGCTCCTTCTCGTCAAGCACAACTTTGAGTATCTTGCTACCATCCTCGCGGGTCCTGAGGCGCTTGCCAACGATCTCGACGGGATAGACGAGGTCGGTGAGGATAGCGTCGTGAACAGCGGTGAGGGTTCGGGATCGCGGGCGCTTCTGCTTCTGGGAGGTGCGAGATCGGTTGGAGCGCTTGGGGCGAGGCAGAATGCGGCGGGAAGCGATGATCAGCACGTGGCGATCGGAGAACTTCTTCTCGAGCTCACGGGTGAGACTAGAGCAGAATTAACAAACGAAGAAATATGCTCCAGCGAATTGATGAAACGTACCGCTGCTGGGACTTGTGCCAGCCCTGGAGGAGGGGAACGGGGACGAAGATGACAATGGCCTTCCTGCCGTGGCCGACCTCGATCTAAGAATCCTGGTGTCAGCATACTGTAGCTGCCCAGTGCCCACCGCCTCTTCGGTATTCAATTGGGTATTGCGTGCGAAGCCTCATGGTCCAGAGCGCATCGAAAGAGAGGATCAACGTGCGAGGATGCGATTCATCTTACCTCGCGAGCGGAGACGAACTGGAGAGGACGGAGAGAGCTCCTCATGTCAGGAATGTTGGTCTCAAGATCGTACAGAGCTTGATTCCCGTAAGCTATTGCCGCTAAAGCCAGACACATTCAAACCAAACTCACCATTGGCGATGCTCGTCTCAATCTCGGACGGATTCTGCCTCGAAGGGCTGTTAGGAGCAATCTTGTTAAGGGAAGGCGACGACATTTTGGCGGCTTCGTCGAGGTCCACAGGTTGTCGAGGTGTGGTGTCAGGGCTATTGGATACAAAAGTTCACGAAGTCAATTTCAAAGTGCGCGTCGCAGCCTTGGCATTGGCAAGCGAGGGCTAATCCTAGGACGGATAGCGCGCCTCGATCAACCAACGCCTCATTCTTGGGCGAACAACGTTCGAGCATCACAGTCATCTTGAGTGGAAGGTTAGGGTTCATTTTCACGCTTAAGATTCATTCTATTTGAGAGTTTGTGCCATATTCAGTCCTTGTAAATCGGGATCACCCAATACAACAGTCCGTTTAACACCGCCGCAGTGAGCGGACCCATCCAGTGAACGTAATGATACTCAAATTTCTCTGTCAGTTGTCAATAATGTCCTAACCAATTTCCGCCCGCTCTACTTACCACCCGCAGCCATTAACCCGAGACAGCGGGCCGGATTCATCGCTGCACACTCGTAAGCTCGTAGCATCCGTGGGAAAGGATATGCTTACAGGCTCCTCCATATCCAGGTCTGGCAATTCCTGACGCAAAACTGCAAAGCCCTAATGTCAGACCGACCTTGAACATATCAGATGTATTCCCTTACGAGTATCGAGCACGTACCAAGACTGGAGCATATGCCGGACCAAAAACCTGTCGTTGGCGAGGATCAAGAGCTACGCGAATTTGAACCAGATTCATAATTCCTTTGGGATCTCTTACCGACGCCGAAAGCGATGAAGATGAGGGTGGAGCATGTCATAGTTTCTAGTGCATACGCTTGACCCGGAGTAACGAGCGCTGGATCGATGTAGCATCCAGGGACGGTGTGAAAGGTTTCCGGAGGCGCCCCAAGACTTGTGCGTACCAAAAATCCTGCTATCACGGCGCCAGCAGACTGGAAGAGGATGTAAAGAATGGTCCGGGGAAGAACTGAAAGGCGAGCAAAGAACGTAGCCATCGTAATGAATGGGTTGAAATGGCCACCTGTGGAGTTTGATGAGCTCGGTTACTGATTGAGACTTGGGAAGCTTACCAGAAACCGGCGCTGCAGCATAGATAAACAGTGTAATTAAAAGAAAGTTCGCTATGGAACCAAATGCCGCTGGTGTGATTGGTCCCAATGAGGTTGCTGTTACTGCTGGTCCAAGTCCAACTGCGTATAATCCGGCAAGGTAAATCTGAAGACAAGTTCCGGCTCCTTCTATAAAGCTTTCTTTCCACAATTCAATATCAGTAAAGCCTTGAAGGCTGAAGCTTTGAGTCCAGGTGAAGAGAGCTGCTGCGTCGGGAATTTTTGATACGACGGTATGGAAAGAGGAAGAGTCGGGAGAAAGGGTGAATTCTTGGTTACCTCCAATACGACCTGCGAAGGGGCGTGATGCAACAGGCGGTAAATGGGAATCACCCCTCTTCCTTTGTCGGAGGCCATTGTAAGAATCCACTTCTGCAAGCTCGATGTCCCCGCTCGTGTTAACAGCCATTGTTGTTGAGTATCAACATCAAATCTGACATGTGCAAGTTGGAGTGGTACTCCTTTATTTGTGTCTACTCTTTGGATGATTAAATGCTCGTCCACCAACAAATAATCAAAATCGCTGCATTGTGGCCTTCAAATGTGAGTTTTGTAATTTATCTCATTGGTTTGTAAGCTGCTTACGATAGATGAACGGGAAGGGTATCCCGGACGCAAGTTCGGTTCGGCACTACCGCCGAGGATCCCGCGACGGCCTCAACTCCACAGCGACATCCAAATTCGATATCGTAGTATCCTCCCTTTTTTTTTACATTTCTCGTCTCTACTCTATAAAACTTCCAAATCCAGAGAAACCTTCCTTGATATAATACCATCCATTCTCAGACTATTTATTATACATAATAGTCCTGACCACTGAATGCTTCCCGAGGCAATATAATGAAACCGATCAATAGCCGGAAATCTGCTCTCAGATCACACACCATTAACCGTTTCGCTGAATACTTTTGAGACTACCACATGTATTATCTCTTTCAACACAGCGTAATAAAACTAATCAGCAGCCAAAGGTTCGCTCTCAGACTTTTATACACCGTCGTCCGGTCCACTAAAGAATTTCGAAACCGCCACATTCATCATCTCTTCCATAGTAGCATAATGAAAACCAATCAAAAGCCGAATATTTCTTAGACATCCACACTCTGAGACTTCTCTATCTATCAATTGGCGATAGGAAACAAAGAAATAGTTCGCATTTTAAACCCTACTAGGTTACGCTTGATCATGAGACCATTCTCCGAATTACTCTCAAGCTCCACCCTCCGATCACCGCCACAACGGTATCAGTCAAGGTCCATGGGCTCACTCTGTCCAACCGGATTGCTCGCGGAATCAGCGCTCTAGTCGTCGTCGTGGCTGTCAAGATTCACGGACTCCCTCTCTCCGGTCGGATTTTGTGATGCTCAGAGCTTCCGTCGTCTTCGTTGTAAGAATCCGAGTGAATTCCGTCTCCACCTGGATCCACATACCCCCATCTGGCTTGGAAGATGCCGTCTTCGATTGAGCACCGCACTAGACGCGCGCCCGGAAAAGATATGGACTCCACGCATTCCAGTCTTCGATGTCTTTTGGCGTCACATACAGCGAAAAACGCGGTAGCTCAGTCTCGGCGTCGTCCAACTCGCTTGATCCTCTCCAAATGCTCACTACTTCATCCTCGATGGTCTCCTCGATCCAGTCTGCAACTTCAGTTCGGGCATTGACTAAGGTAATATCCTTGAGCTGGCTTCTACTGAAGATTTCCAAGCCACCACCTTGCCGCAATTTCTCGTGGAAGGCTCCCTATCAGACCTGGAGACAGCTAATCCGTATTAAATCTTGGGTGGCAAGGATGTCCAGGAGGAAGTAGAGGCCGAGAGACTGTTCAGATTCTAGGCAAGCCCTCTCCCATGGATGCATCCCGGTAGATCATTGACGAGACCAAGGCTTCATGGTCGTCTCGTCCTTCCAAACCCCGAACTAATTTGTAATAATGATGGGGTCCCTCTTCTAGGACGCATACACCTCCTTCTCCCCACTCCTAGTGCCCACATGGTAGCTATACGTCAACTTCACCCACTACCACTTCTAACACTATTCCCGCCTCACCCCTTGACTCTGAATTGGCCTGGAAGAACACTAGGTCACGTTTGAGACGGAGATAGTGACGCTTTCCTAGGCTACATTGTAGATGTGCACTTCGATAAGGTGGCAGGTGAAGGCGCAGGGGCTGTCCACGAGCGCGTAGCGCCATATATTGAGGCAGAGCTCGGCGGTGATGCAAGGGAAACAGAAGGTGGTTACCATTGTGATAGTAGTCTATTACCAGGTTAGTTGGTTGTACGGGGGTTGAGGGGCAGCAGCTAATGGAGCAGTGGGATGTAGGGGGGATGAGAAAAAAGAAAGAATAATTTAAATTTATACTGTGATCGCCTCTACCTCTCACTGCTTCAGGGGCATTATGTAAGTCGCGAAGGCAATGGAAGGGGCGCTAAAATTGGAATAGTTGGCATTCACCTTTAGATAATTTTTATAGATAAGGAATAGGGAATTACGTTTATTGCGAAGTACATGTATCTTTTATGTCCAGCCCAACATCTGCCACTATGGTCTGTTCTTGCCTATCCTTTTCTTGGCCTGTGCTACGCTGTTTTTCTTCTTCAAGCCTGTTCTTCCGCTTGTTCTCCTTCTGCTCAATTTTCCGAACAGGAAAAAGGATGAAGACAAAGAATATTGCTAGGGAGGCTAGCAATGCGATATTTATGACCCACGACATTACTTTTCCAGACAACCCCGCATACCGAGACCAGAATGCCTCTACACGCTCGTACATCCACATCATGGCGTGTAAGGTGGAGGGGGCGTCTCATAGCCTTCCCTTCCAGTCTCGGAGACCACGAGGCTATGAGGCTCAAAGTAGCAGCACGAGACCGTTTGTGGTGCGATAAGTAAAACTGGATAAGCAGGCGGTGTTCTATTGCTAGTGTAATCCGAAATGATTTCAATGTCAGAAGGCGTGGGCCGCGCTTTGAGAAGGATCAAAGTATAGCGGAAGATGGAAGGCGGTTTCGTGGCTGAATCGGTGGAGGATGTAGACGTCTGACGGCGGTGGAAGATTGGTAAGGTTTGCGGCATTAGGGGTGAATTGCCTCTAGACGAGAAGCAGAGCGATTCTCTCGACAGACGAGGCAATAGTAAGAGTGCTCTTGAGAAATAACTGGATCGTTAAGGTGTCGTGCAAATTGGTTTCGCGTCAAATTTGGATAGATGACACAAAAATGGCGACGCGATAAATCAAAGAATCAGAGTTGAGCAGCTGCAGCTGACTAACGCCGTGTCTCCCTACTGAGGTAGCAAGCATTGTTTCTTAATGGCCTCGAATGCAACTTCTCTTCCATGCCTTCAAGCTCCTGTGTCGTCCGTATCCGGTAATATCGGCCGCGAGCGGAAGGGTCTTTGTCTCGCGTGCGCCTACTCATCACGGGGATCCACATGCGGGGTGAGGACAGAGAGACAAAAGCATACGTCAGCCGAAACATTTCGCGTGGGCCAGGCTGTCTATTGTCTCTTCGTATGGTCTTCGAGCCTTCTGGTGCTCCAGCCTGATGGAACGCGGTCTCAGCTGCCGCGTAAGGCGTGCACGAGCCTACGAATAGACTACCGTCTTTGAGGGAATAAAGTAGGGTCTCGATGTAAGACTGAGATTTCATTAGTTATAGATTCAATGCATCGAGCTAAGATATCAGATGCTAATAAAGCGAGCAGTAATGATGCGCGTTTGTAGCTCAGGAAGGGACGGGTTGGTGTTGAGGACGCCGGCCACGTCGGTACTGTCTAGAATGTGAAAGGTAAGCCGTCTATTGCACACGTTGGCAGACAATATGCACCCACAATTAGGAATTGCATGCTAGCTCCGAAGGCGGAAAAATACTAGAAGAAAACTAGGCCTGGCGTCTGGCTTCAAGGCATGCAAGCAGAACCAGGATTCCGCGGATGAACGAAATGAATGCAAATAATGGTAATAAAGGAAGAGAAAAAAAAAAAAAATTATTTTTTTTTGGGCATATTTTGTACATCCTGTATTCCTCAACTCCCAATGTCTGAAACGAAGCAACATGAAGGGAATCAACAATCTATGTTCAGAGTAGCAAAAGTATGTACAAGCAGGACACAAACGAAGTGACAAAGGAGACATGAACAATTTACCCATATCCTTCAAACACTTTCTTACAGTCTTCAGCCGTTTGCAATGAGTCATTATCAATTTCCATCTCTGTACAGGTTGTAGAGTGCATGCATCCTGTCATGCTGCTTCTGCGTAAATCCCGTGTAACACGCGTCCGTGCTGTAGTCCATATAGTTGTGGATCGGGTCATCCTTCATGTCACCTGGCTGGTTTGGGCAACTTTGCTTCGGCGGGGACTCCGGACACCCGTCAGTGGACTGGCTCTCCATTGGGGTGTCATCAATATAGTCTCCAGGGCCATCGCAACTGTAGCCTTCAAAGGTATGCAAGAGCCCCAGCCAGTGTCCAGTCTCGTGGACGGCTGTCTTGCCCTTGTTGAAGCCGTCCATCAAACCGTTGGGCATGGTATTAGCGTTGACGTTACAGCCGTCACTGGCGTAGACTGAAGGATTAG
Source organism: Lojkania enalia (assembly GCA_010094045.1). Classification (NCBI taxonomy): domain Eukaryota; kingdom Fungi; phylum Ascomycota; class Dothideomycetes; order Pleosporales; genus Lojkania; species Lojkania enalia. The sequence continues at coordinate 312,730 of ML986601.1, forward strand.
ATTTACCATTCGCAATATCCGACGGAAGAGTACACCGCCCAAGCACTCCTCCACTCAAATCAGTCTGAAAGTAGAGGTTGAGGGTTTGGTATGTACCTTGTCGGAGCAATTTCTTCATTTCAAGATCGTCGTTCTCTTCACCGACGGCCCAGTCATTGTTGGTAGTCCAAGTGACGTTGAGAAGGTTGAAGGATATGCCATAGGGCTTATACGCTTCGTTCAAAGCGTCAAGCTGCGCAGCTGGCATATCATTGGTGATGTCCGCCTTCTTGTCCTCCTTTGCCACAATATGGAAGACAGTATCCACAGTAATTTGAGAGTTATTGTCCGTCTCACGCGCAATCGAAGCTGCACGTGCGACTGATGAACCGTAATTTTTATTTTTGTGCATAGCGGCAATCGATTGCAAAAAGTCGTCGGACGCATGAGAAGCGTCGGTTCCACAATCAAAGGGCTTGGGCCGGGATTCTGTTGCCCCTGCTGCAGTTAGGAGCCCCAGCGAGGCAAAGAGGACGCAAGCGAGCATGGTCTGGAAACAGGGGCGTCCTCTAAAGAATGTGTTACGATAAGCTTCCTGTTTTCGAGGCAATGTGTTCTGAAGCTAGCTGTTTGGCTATTAGATGATGATATTTGAACATGGGGAAGTAGACTAGACTTATATCCCCATCACAAGGTCTAGATTCCAAAGTCTTAGAACATCCATCGAGGCATATTTGGGCAGCTGTTCGAGCATTAGTTCATAACCCTACTTGGGCCATAAACGTTCCCGCAAGCGGGTGTTTAAATGGGGCTGTCTCAGATACATTGGATGGCAAGAAACTGACAAATGGTTTAAATTCGTTGAGATCATGAATGATACGCCTGCCGATCTCCACAAGCGTTCGGCGCTCTAATAGTGCATAGCGATCGAAGGAAATTTGAATCAAAATTCGCTGAGAACGCCCGAACTCCAGACCCCCAGAGACCTGTAGTACAAATACACCTCAAAGCCCGGGCCCCAGTCTGAATCAATACACAAGGGAAAGAAACATTTGTTTGCTCAAACAGGAAAGATACGCGTCAGAATTAGGCGCCATCACCTGGGAGCATGCTGCGGCCGGTTGCCGTAGCTGTGCTCGGCTGCTCGTTATTCCAGGACAGATAAGTATGATCGCCAAGTTTCCTAGAAAGGAGTGAGCGTTGTGGGATGGGCTTTGTCCGCGAGATCGCAACGTACCTTGGCTTGATAAGGTGTGTTGCAGTGAAGACAGCACCAAGCAGAATGCAGAGGCCACCCACGACAACATATGCAATGCCCAGGAAAGGGTTTCTGCCACCCATGACAGTCCGTGTCGAAATCAGGATGGATTTCGTGCCACCGTACACAGTAACGGGGAAATCTACACCTGCATTAGTTGAGGGCACTAGCACTAGGCTAAAGCAACTCACGGTTATAGATTTTGAGGCGATAAATTCCCTCTCTCAAAACATCCTTGTCGTTCCTCATGGCTAGCTTGCTGAAGGTGGGAAGACCAGCGGTCCTCATCCAGACTTGGAAAGGTTCATCCAAGCCAAGGTCTGGAAGCTCAGTCCCTTCGTAGCTACCATTCCGGTACCGCGTTTGCCAATTCGGGGGAGGGACGACATCTTCAGGCTTATACTCGGTCTTCTTGTAGAGATCTCTCTCACTGTTCCAAGAGATGCCCTCCGTAGTCATATTGTAGGTGGGCGGGCCTCCATCAGCAGGATTAGATGCCTCCAGTACACCGAACGTATCATTGAACTGAGAATTAGCAATTAGTCCACAAGGATAGTAGGGCTTTCCGTTTGGTGCGACATTGAGAGGGTCACAGTCGCTCGACCGAACTTGGCCAGCGCTCCTTGGTTTTCCTTTGAGTTGTTCAATGTCGAACGACTTGACGTATCGGCGGTGATTCTGGTAAAAATTGGTCAAACGGTAGTAGAAGAGAATGGGCGGGTTGATATTGTTTGGAATGTTGAAGCTCAAGATACAGATCTCGGTGAAGAGTTCCGCGTTCCCCCCAGGGTATGTCACGGTTTCGTTAGCCTTCCCCCACTCTGGTCTACCATTCATGGCATTCTTAAACGTGGCTGTCACTTTGTCCGACGGCACCGCGGCCAAAGTTTTCGGACTGTCACCATCGAAGTCTGCTGTCGTGAACGGCGCTTGCGCAATGCAATCCGTGTAATCGATCGAGAGCTCCTGGACCTGGACGAGAGTCTGTCAGCACCACGTCATGGTTCGCACACTCTGACTCGGGATATGCTCACTTGTGAACTCGCATATAGTAGGAGGCCACCGATCGGGGCGAATATGATCCCGACGATGAAAAAAAGCGGAAGGACGGTTTTCGGGGTAAGGATGGGTCTGTTGCCGCGTGGTCAGCTTCGTGCCTGCTCCTGTCCAACATCACGATGAGGCGCTGGATGGGTGTGTGGGTGCACGTACTGCCATGCTTTTAATCGCTGCTGCCGGAAAGCAGTGTCTGGCCGTCATTAGCACAATGAACAATCCGGCGCGTGCGGACGCTGCCACGGATCCGGCTGGCTCACTCGCGGGTCTCCTGTTCTTCGTCTTCTTGGGCTCCTCGCGGTGTGGGTCCTGGCTCGAGATAGAATCGGCCTGCTCGACCTGCGTTTGCGACATATCGTAGAATCCGCACAGTTCCGCGGGGAAAGGGGGGACGCCTGTCGTGGAGAGGGTGTGGGTGATGTTCGTTGTGAGATGATGCGGCGACGGAGGAAACGGGCTCCTAGCGTTTGAGGTTCCCCCCCGTCAGCCTCATCCCAATCCATTTTTAGCAGCCGCGCCACATCCCACCGCCCACCATCTCTGGCTACTAGCAGCAGCACGTCGTCAGATGGTGTGGATGTATACGCCAGTGATTATTGATCGGTTCGTCGCGGAGAATAAGCAGAGAATCACATGGCACAATGGGTTGGTCTCGCTCGTAGGAATGGAGTGAGTTCAGCTACGGAACAATATCTATGCGACTAGGTAGGACCCGACTGCGCAGCAATAGGTCTGTAAAATGCAGAGCGCGGCAACAAATGTGAATTGGAAGTACATGAGTTCATGGGATGGGGGTATCAGCCAATGTGGTGTAGACAAAAGAGACAAATAGGTGGAAACGCCGTCGTGAATCAGTACTCAAGGCCCAAGCCATTAGCCCGCCCTCATGCCTAACAGAATGCCATACCTAACCAAAGAGAACGCCGTTCATGAGTCGTCAATATGAGAGGGGTGAATTGATGTCGTCCCCGTGCTGTGGTATCAATCTGACCGAAAATAAACATTCGCAACACCGCCCTTGTCCATATGTCGATGCAAATTGAAAGAGAAAGCAAAAGTGGGACACCTTTGTACGGACGTCAGCCTGAACAGTCATACTATGTGGAAAATGTCGCGGAGAGTCAGAGAGTCGAAATGTGCTATTGCTGGCCAGGTCGTAGCCGGTGTTTAGACGTAATTACGGAAGTACTCTGGCTTGAACCAGCCAACCTTCTCGTAAGCTTGCCACAGCTTGCTTGCCTTGTTGACATCGATCTTGCAGGCCTGTTGGGCGTCAGTCTTGCGGAACTCTTTGCCGATTCGCAAGGCATCGATGCGGGCCTGGAATATCCGCCGCTTGCTACATAGATACGTCGCACAAGTGAGGCGGAGCGTAGAAGCTAGGTTGAGTTCAGCCTCGTGGAGCAGGTGGCGATCAGGATCGTTGGAGAGATCGAGCACCTGACCCTTCCAGTCCGCCTTCAAGACTTTGCTGTTGCCCTTGGGGAGCGTGTCGAGCGGTGGCGAATAATCGGGGAGCGAGTTGTAGTCCGTGTCATCGCGATTTGTGGCGGCTCTTGCAGGCTTCGGCGAAGCCGACGATGGAAAGTGATCGAAGGTATCGTAGACGCGGCTGGCTGGAGTCCGCTTCGGTGCGGTAGGAGCGCGAGGAGCACGAGGAAGGCGTGGGAGAGCTACCTTCTGCCGGCGGGATCCTGATGACGGTGCGGGAGCCAGCTTCTTCAATGCCGGCCGCTTTTGCACGCGGCTTGGTCGCCCATACCGCTGGTCGAATTCCCGCTCTTGAAGGTACCATGCCCGTGGGTTCTTGTTGTAAGACTGGAAGACGTTCGACACGAAACTAACGGCCAATTCATAATCCTCGCGGGCGGGTTTGCTGGGGAGTTTGGCAAAGTCCAGCGATTTCATGTGCTTGGTGATGATCTCTTGGGCCAGCGGATCGACCTGCTCCTGTGGGAAGAGTGGTTCGTCTGGCGCAATTGATGACGCCCGGTCGCTCGAAACGAATAGCTGCGGGTCGCGGGGTCCACTGCAATCAGAAATCACTTCCATGTTTTCCTTCTGCGAGTGCGAATTATACGGGGAGATTGGTGGCGAGGCGTACGCATCGCCGCTTGGAGGTGGTGTTGCCTGGAAGGGCGCGAGGCGGTCGGCCATGATGGGCTTTGGCTCCGAATTGAAGGACGAGAACGGAGTATGTGCGATGGGGGGTAGAATTGTCGAGCCGAACGATTCGGATCGTTTCATTTCTGGCGGGGAGAGCAGCGAAGAAACGGTTAAACGATTGCTCGGGGGGGTCTTATAGGTCGGGTTTGCTGCCATGATGCGTTCGGCGAGAGACTGACGGGTGGTTTGTAGCGCGAGTTCGTGGGGGCGCGGCCGGGTTTTGAGGGAGTCGTGGAGGAGGTTTCAGGCAGCAATGGGCGTTTGCTCGGAGCGATAATGTGCAAGTGAATCGCAGAGCTAAGGGTGGCGAGGCAGCACTTTATGGGGGAGAGGTGTGGTCTGTCACCAACGTGACCATGGAACACGGCGGAACCACGCAATTTCTCAATTAGTAACGAGATGCTCAGCGGTCGGATTTAAATGGGCGAGTGGGTGAGGACGAACTGGCATCGAAAGTCCGAGTTTACCAAACCTCGCCAGACGTTGGGCGTGGACGGGCTTATAAAGGCATCCGCATTGAGCAAGAAAGCAGGACAAGGAATGGCTACCTGAAACCCTGCAGGTGGACAAAGGATGGGCAGCGTGACATGCTACGCGCTGGTGTGGGTGGTGCGCGGCCGGGACGCTGACTGGGCGAATCGAAAGGAAGTCTACAGAAGACGGGGGGCGCAGTAGTGGTGAGTCAGGCCAGGGCTGAGATGGATGGATGCCCAGGCTGTGGAGTGCACCCTCACCGACGCCGTCCATTACCCAAACTAGCACACTGGCCCAAACATCACCCACCGTAGGCCTCGCCCCATATGCTTCACACCACGCTTCGCCTACATCTCTCGTTCATTCAATGGGCCTTCAATTGGCGCCAATTATGCTCAATTCACCCTCTGCGCCCTCAGCAGTGCTGTCCCACTGCCATTGGGACTGCCAGACTGCCCGACAGTGGCCAGCCACGTGTCACCCGGCTCACAGAAGCCTGAAGGTACTTGTGGAGCGACATCCTGTGAGCCGCCCTGGCTCCTGAAGACAGATGGCGTCCTCAAGGCTCCAGTTCCGGTGGGGGACCCTGTTCGTACGTATGTATGTACACTGACGCTGTTTGTCTGGCTGGCGTCCCCCTATCCTATCCCACCTATCCTATCCGACTGGGAGGGAGGTTCCACCACGCTCCACATCATGCGCAGCAATTGATCTATCAGGCCTTCTTGGTGGTAGTAGTGGTGGTGGTGAGCGGTGTCAACCAAGCGCGCCCGCCGCCCGCTGGCCGCCGCCTAGTGATTCAATTGCTGCTGCCTCCCGTCTCGGGTTGGCTTCCTTGCCTGTTATCGACTCTCCTTCCATGAGCGGAAACGGACATTGGCGGGCATGACAATTTGTTCGTTGCGGAGTCCTCGCACGCCGCATTCTCAATGTCCAGAAGGCCCTGAGGACTAGGGAATGGGAACCGAAATAGCCGCCACGTCCAACGCGCGCGCTCGTCCTTATTTGTCCGCTGGAGATGAGGGTCTTGTGATGGAGGCCGCTTGCGGTCATCGCCACCAGCCACGCGGCTGCTACTTGACGCCGAACAGCAGCGCCAGGGCGAGTCGAACATGTCTCACAGCGGGAAGAGGTGCCATATACCGCCCTGGATCGCATTGCTTGTGCCGTGCAGCCATTGTAGGCAACTGACGACCCCCCGTCGCAATTGGCAACTTACCCTGTGAGCATTCATCGTGACTGGCAGCAGGCATGTGAATACCGAGGACACCCCCCACGATGGGCTGTCTTACAGTGTCTGCCCGGTCGAGAGAGGCAGCTGAGATACTCACGAGATGGCTCCGTCACACCATCATCTTGCACACCCCCATCAGCCGCGAGATGGGGGTGGGTCACAACTGCACCATCTTCTCAATGTCTTATCGATATGGATTATTATCGATTGCGGGGTTGATAATGCGGTCGCTCATGGTCTATTTTGAGTCGGACACGGCGCCTGTCTCGCAAAGCCGCTGCATGCCGGCTTCGCTAGGTACAGCACAGTACATAGCTGCGCCGGACTGGCAATTTGCATGCTCACCCCCTCACCAATTCTTCCGTCCTCCCCAGTCCCCGCCCCTTAGCATACCCTGCGAGACGATACCTTTGTACCGAGCGAGGCCACACCCCCGTCGGACAGCCGTCGCCGACGTCCGCAGTCTAGCCTCCACGAGTCCACACAAAGAGTCCGTCAATCCTGGTATCCTAGACCTGGGGGGATGGGGGCACGCGGAGTCCTGAGCATCAAGGGCAATATCGCGCCGTGACCGTCCTCATCATGGGTCGCGTTTGTTTGGCTGCATGCACAACACTGTGATCTGCGTGTTCCGGGCCGCACATGATTGATCAGCCCGATAGGCCAATGCCGGATGGGGGCCCTCGTCGTTTGCCTGCCCTGAACTCACTTGGGAGACCCTGCAGCTCCACGGTGCCTCTGCTGCAGGACCTTGTTTTGCGACTCTGGCAGAAGTAATCTGAGGCGGTCCTTTCATCTTTCTCCAGTAGCTACCACGTCGTCAATGGCGTCCAATCCGGGCGCGACAGCAGGAGTGCCCATGCAATATTGGTGCCACCTTTCCGCCCCTTCTCTGACATCTAGTCGCCCTGCCCGGAATAGTAGGCCAGCAACCTGCTGTGGAGTCGAGACAAGGCTCTATGCTCTATACTCTATGCTCTATGCTCGGTGACCGGCGCGGCGTTGTAAATGAGCAATTGAGTCCTGCGGACGCCAGCCTGGATGAATGTAATTGGCCGGGGAAACCAACCCGCCAATTCAACATATTAGGATGACGACAGACTCTGACCGAACACAGTCAGAACGCATAAGCTACGAAACGCGCCGGCCTTGGCTCAATTCGAGTCTTGACGGCATGGTCCTGCATCGCTAAGGCGCCGCTTCTCACGATAGACGTGTCATGAATAGCCAGTGTCGTCATTTCCGTCTCGGGCACGATCATCGATCTGATCACGTGTCGATGCTTCTCAAATCGTCAGTGCACTCGCTAGCTCGGCTTGCCCTGCAGCATCCAAATTTCCTCATCTCAACTTTAATCCGACCGTCCCCCACTGCGCCCTTTGCGCGTGATAGCAACCCGTCGTCATATCAGCAGCATGTCACTGCCATTGTTCAGTCAGCGATGCCGTCTCGAGCGCTGCCCTCCATGCGCACCTTCGTGACGCATCTGCTGAATTCGTTGCCCGCCGCTAATTCCGTGTCCGCCATCAATGCGTCTGCCGCCGCCGCACCAACCCATCCTCTTAACTCCGTGCCCGACCACGCAAAGAAACAATTGCTCACATTGCACGTCCTGTTCCCAAATGAATTGCTACCCGCGCTCGATCTGCTCGATCGCAGGCTCGTAACGCGTTTCCGGATCTGCCGGAACCTACGCAAAACGGAGGAAGAGGCGAAGGATGTGATGTTCACCAACCCTTTTTGGGGCGCTCAAAATGCTCAACACAACGTGGCACGGACTGTAAGCGAGGCAGCTGGGGAATTGGATGAACCGTCAGCACCTAATTCCTCAACAGATACCGTCGGGCATATGGATCCTTCCGATGTGGAGATGGCGGATGAGGGATTTGAGGCGTCCAGCGTGGACGCAGAGGACGGGACACATCTTCGTCGTATTGTAGACGAAGATGAGGATATAGCGCAGCAGGAAGAGATTCTAGAAAAAGAGGATCAGGATCAGGACACGATATACTATGTTCGTTCCGCCCAGCAAAAATCCTCGCGCTACAGCATCTCCTACGATTCCACTAGCAGCTATGAAGTCCGACTGAAGGCGTGGAACTGCTCCTGCCCGGCTTTTGCCTTCGCGGCCTTTCCTTCGGTACATCCTGAACCTCCAGTTCCTGAATTGGTCAACTATCATCCGCGAGGAGGAGATGAGGATGTGGGCTTTGGTGACCAGGATGATGGGTGGAGGTTTGGAGGACACAGTCTTGAGGATGGAATGCCACCTGTCTGCAAACATCTGCTGGCATGCGTGCTGGTGGAGCGGTGTGAGATTTTTCGTGGCTTCATGGAAGAGAAAGAGGTCAGCGTGGAGGAAGCTGCAGGATGGGCGGCTGGATGGGGCGATTGAAGGGAATGGAAACGATAGGATGCAGTTAGTGATACCCGGCCGCGAGGAGGTAGGCCACGAAGACTCGATAATGAGGAAATGAAATTACATTACGCATGCTCGGGCTTCAGATGAGAAGTATGAATTTGCATTGAACTTGTATAAATACATATCCCCTCTCTCCAATCGACTTCTCAAACATCAACCTTGCACCCAACACGAACATTGCACTTTCCATTACCAAACTGACCTAAAACAAGGTAACCATCCATGTGTATACGTACTTATTAACCAACAGGATCTTCCCTTCTCTAATATTTGCGTCTTTATACTCATTCCATCTCTTTCCTGCATCAATCGTTTCACACTCCAAACTTAAATCTCCAACACCGGCCCGCATATCGAATAGTGTACCAAGTTTCTAATTCTAATTCCATGTCTGTTCTGTTCTTCTACCCATTCTTATGATTTAAAGATAATGTAGTGAGTCTCATACTCTTACTCTTCTTTCCTTGCGTCTTATGTCCGTTGTTTCCTATATTATATCCTTTTTCCTTGAAGAATTTCAGTATGATATTTTGTCTCTTCCGCTCTTATTAATCTGTCGGAAGCTCTTCTGCTTACTGTTATCACGCCCCTCCCCCTCTTTACCCCCAATTACCAATGCAATTTATAAACTTACTTAATCCGATGTACTTTATAACCTTTGTTAAACTTTTGCTGGACCTCATATCCGTTTTTCATATTCCGGTCTTCCGATCTTAATCTACGAATCAAAATAGCAAATTTCCATTTTCTCCGCCATTTACACGAGACTATGTGCTTATATAGAACCGTTTCACTTGCAGCATAGGGGATTTTAGTATCCGCGCGATTCTCGACACATTATATTAGAGGTGGACGTGCCGGTGTCTACCATCCACAAGTCCCAGCTCTTTGGAAAGAGGTAAGTTCTGTCCCGAAAATCTATAGTATCCAGACCGAGAGCATGATAGCAAAAAGCATTCGATACCAAAACACCATCACGTAATAATAATCCGTTAATCATAAACTTGTTGAATTCCCTATGCATATCATGTCGTCTATACCTATAGCCCATCGTGCAATCACCGATTCGCCTACAAGCCAGGACCTAGATGTGTGGTATTATACACTGCACCCTTACCCATCACAGACCCCTTATTGTATAAGTTCCTCAACCCTTCTTCTTCTCCCCTTCTTTCCCCTTCTCCTTATCACCCTCCTTCGCTTCACCGTTCATCACCTTCTTATCCTTCTCTCCTTCCTTGGCTTCGTCTTTCTTCGCCTCCTTCTCCTCGGCCTGCTGCCTGTTCTGGATCTTGTTTTCGATTAGGTCATGGAATGCTGTGATTGCGCGGATCAAACTTGAGAGGTAGATTGCCATCAACTGGTCGTTCGTCTTGACAGACATGGCCCGCGCTAACTCTGAGTTGTCTAGAGCACCAGCTGCACCGGCCGCCGGGCCCACTCCATTCGTTGCGCCGCCCACAGGTGTAGGTTTGGGTGTTGACAAGTTCGGGAGGAGGTTGAAAACATCTTGGAGGTTGCCGAGAATGGCGTGGTTGACGGGGAGGTCGTTGTCCAGGACTTTCTGGAGGTATTGCCCAATATCTCGCAAGCGGAGGTGTAGACCTTGGAGGGACTGTAGTTGCGAGGTAATGCGGGTGGAGAGTGTACCGACGGCGACGTCGCGAATATCGCGGAGGAGGTGCTCGACGCCGATTTCCTCTGCTTCTTCGGCTTCGATTATGGAAGGGGTGTGAACGAAGGTTTTGGAGGTGGCTGTGCCATCCTAGAAAGGAAATCACACGTCAGTTATTACTTTATAATGGGTCGCAATCTTGAGTGCGTCCTAATAATCGGGTTTCGGAGAAGGATGCAATGCAGGCAACTTACATCCTTGATCTCCTCTACGGCAAAGTACGCATCCGTCGGCACGCCGACCTCCTTCGGCTGTACATCGATGATGACTAGTAGCGGATTCGGCGTGTATCTCTTGAATAGCTCGTTGATCTCCAAGTCCGATGCTCGCAGCTTGGGGCCCGTGTGATACCACCCGATGAGCTTCTCCCGCGCATTGACCTTCTTGAACATGTCGTTCATCGACTCAACATAGTTGTGGTCTAGAAACCATACCGACGGGTCCTTCTCGTCTTCTTCGAACGGCACTACGCACTGTATTAGCTCTGTATTTACATTCTCCGAGAGCAATGAAATATTGAGGTGGCGGAGCGAACGAGTGTTACATACCGGCGAAGCTGTTTGAAACCCTCACGTTCTTGCCATCATTCTGTCCTAGAAGCACGCCGACCACCCGTTTCCGTGTGCCTTTCGCTTGTCGTCCATAATGGTCTGCTGCAGAGAGGAGGACGAGAGGTGCGACTGAGACGTTGCGGGTCACGAGGGACAGCGTCTCAGCTGTGGTAGCTGGCATCTCTGCGGTGTGCGCTCAGAGAAGTCAAATAGTAGGGGAGGCTATGCCCGAAGAAGGTCGTGTGCGGCGGAGGACTGGTGGCGGGCGAGAGCAAGCACTTAGTGTGTGTTGATGATGAGGCTCTACCGTTGCCATGTTCGTAGAAGCTTCCGAAGCTCGGACCACCGAATCCAGGCACCCCCGGCGTGCGTCAACGAACGGATGGAAGCCCTGGAGCATTAGGAAGAAATCATTCAACACCATTTGCGAATTTTATGTTGACATCTTTTCTGCAAGTCCTAAGCGTTGCTGTGCTAAGCGCCGCCATTTAATATTCACAGCAGTACACCAAACGACCTTTGCAGCCACTGATCCAATTAGCAGTTTACGACGCTCAAGATATTGTGGGAACATGTAATTGGCAGGGTTAATACCCGAGAAAATGAGTGTTTGTGGCCTAGAATAATGCATAGTAGTGGTCTTGATGAATGTTTCTGGAAAATTTGTCTCTTGAAGCCTCACGGTGGTTATTCCATTAGGATTTTGTTGTTCAGTTTGTTGTATCAATGGAGAAGAGTAGGTTTGGTAGATGAGGCCTGCAATTGTACATGCATCGTGTTCACCTACTAACCATGTCACTAACGTGAAAACAAGATGGCCATAAAACAAGCTACTTCCAAATCTAAAGAAAAAGGTAAAAGCTAGCGAACCAAACTAGGCATGAGACAGTGCCAGCAGTCTCGGAAACTAATCGGCCAAACTATACCCTACTGGCGATCTAAAGAAGTTTCATGGCTACATCCAATACCCAATGCATATTCTTACATCCATTACATGTCTCTATCAAGCACAAGCCCGCGATGCCAACTATTCAATATCGACAAAAGAAATCTTTATAATGTTGCAGTTGGGAAGTAATATTGGTCCCACAGAAATTCATAATCTTCTATGACCCCTCCGACAATGTCTAGAATAGGTTTGTTTCGGAGTTTCCGCGTGATAGCGTGTATCCAAGCCCTTGTCTTTGTTAGTTAAGGCGTAGTGAAACCGTATAGGGAAACTTACTTGGTGATATTCTCATAAAAGGCGCCGCGCATCATCCACCAACCTAGTGCCCATCCACGCTTCTTTAGCTCCTCCCGCTCCAACCCAGTCAACCCTCTTAGGCCGCCGGCTAGCCTCTCTTGGAAGTCCTTCTTAGCCAACTGTCGTGCCCCATATTCAATGCTCAACCCTATCAGCCATGGCCTCCAGCTCTTCCTATCGCCACTGAAATGCTGCATTGCCAAGGCATAAACAACGGGCCTTAGGATATATAGCACCTCTGCTAGTTCGCCTTTCCCGCTCACTCGGTGGAGCAGTGCTTTCGGAGGTTTGATGTCATCGGCAGTCAGGACTTTGGAGAGAAGATAGCTCGAAATATCAGATGAATCAGGAAGGCTCGGCATAGACAATCCGGTTCGTGGCATGGTCCAGTTCTCTGATTCTATTGATCCCTCGCTCGGCGGTGTGTCTATTCCATCAGTAGATGCCGATGAGTCCTCCAGAGTGCTCGGGTCCACCTCCCTCTGCGGCAGAGGAGGAGATAACAGTGGCCTCGAGTTGGTCAACCGCAACAACAACAGCCGGCAGAAGGCCTTGATAACCTCAAGCAGAACAACCACCCGCCAGCGCACCTTCTCTCCCTTTCTCTTCGCTGCCATTTCCCACAATAGTTCGGTGTACTGAATCATCTGGAGGAGAAGCGCTAGCCGCTTGTAGGTGGGAGACCTCTGCGTCCAGAACTTGGTATAGCGGTTGTGAGGGGTCGGATGGTGTCGCTGTGAGGGTGGAAACCTTGCCATTGCCTTCGCCAAAAGGGAATCATGGTATAGGGAGAGGAGCTGGACGCCGCTATGCACTGGGACTCTTTAGCCGGGCTTGCGACAAGTGGAGCTGCGGGCGTACGTGACTCGGATGCGATTTCAGACTCACGAAAGCGACCTGTAGCTATCAGCGCCGGGTACTATCCAGGTCGGCAATTGCAATTGCATACCAGGGATGATGTATGTTAAGGACCGCAGCGCCGACTCGATCTGCGATACGGCGCTCGCGTTCTTGGTGATGAAGTCGGAATACATCCCGAGCCATTTCGGAGGGAGCGATAGGACGTCTGTTGTGCGCTTTGTCGCGTGCTTATACATTTTAGCTGCCGCGGACGAGCTATAAGGTTACCGCGGGCCTTGTCGTGGACTCGTGGTGGAGAGGGGGGTTGGTCGCAATCTAGGGATGGCGTAGGTCATGCTCGTGTGGCTACCGAGGTCCAGTCAGTCCCAGACACCAGACAAAGCAGGCTGAACCCTGGAATCTATAAAGTCAAGCTCCACAGTCCAACAACCCACTCACAACAACTACTAATTTACGCATCAATAAATGGACCACTCTTCGAAATAGCAGGTCAGGCCATTTCTCGTCAAAGCAGTCTAAGTAAAGTGTTCAGCTACTCAAGTCTATCACTACAGGACTTCGCCCTTTCCCATACAGCATCTCGCATAAGGGGACAAGGAGAGTAGGATATTGAACAGACGAGGATCCATTTCTGGAATTGCCGCCTGACACTAATGAGATTTCAATTAAGAGCAACAAATACTTAGATCAAAAAGAAATAACCCTGGTCAACATGTGACGGCGCGTCTCCCCCACACGCGGCGTTTTCCCAAACCAGCGGACGCGAACATTACATTCGGCGCCATCCGAGCCTTTAATTACAAAGCAAATGCACTTCACCACTGCTTATAACTCTTTATATGCTTAATTAGGCGGAATATACAAGGTCCTGCTTCATTCGATAAGCGACATCAGCTTGAACGCGTCAACTCGATATCTACTTCGCCTGGTCGCCGGTTACATAAAGTCCAAGGTCCATCCCTAATATTCAAACCCATTAGAACCCTCGGTTATCCCAGCATCTCCTCGACCAATTCAAAATCTGAAGCATCGGTGCATGCCATGGCATCCCCCCTCCCCGTTCCAGACCTCCCCATTCGGGAATCAGACAGGTCTCTCTTTGCATCCATAAACATTGTCGTCCACGACTACATGTCTTCGCCGGACCACGACAATTCACACGACTATTACCACATTCTGCGCGTTCTGTCTAACGCAAACCGCATCCTACAAGCTGAGCTCAACTCCAATCGAGGTCAAGCCTACGACACCTCGGCTATCTACCTCGCCGCGCTCCTCCACGACGTCGGAGATCACAAATATGCCAAGCCTGGCGAAGATGTCGAGAATCAGATTGCCGACATTCTGAAGGAGAAAGGGGCAGACAATGAACTTGCGAACAAAGTACAGGTCATTGCCAAGCACGTTGGCTACACTAACGAAGTCAAAAATCCACAATCTGTCGTCGATGTTCTCGCCCGTTATCCCGAGTTGGCAATAGTTCAAGATGCAGATCGTCTCGATGCCATCGGCGCTATAGGGGTAGGACGATGTTTTGCGTATAACGGCGCAAATAGCAAAGGGTACCCGATGTCTGTTGCCATCGATCATTTTGGTGACAAATTGTATAAGCTGGCTGGGATGATGAAGACAGTCACGGGAAGAGAGATGGCCGTGTCGAAGAGCAAGTTACTGGAAGATTTTGCAGCGAAATTCAACGAGGAATCGCGGCTTTCCTTCTTATTCAACGAGGCAAACTGATTGCGTTAAGGCTCTCAGACAATCACGCCTTGCTGTTCAGCATAATCAGGATATCGCATCGATAAAGGTTCACTTTTTTACACGTTTAGTCCAGGACAACATACTACTGCGCTACTCAAGGAGTGTAGATATTCCGATACGAACTCTACGTTCTTCGTACAATGCAAACCTAAGATCTTCAATCTCGGATGGCTTTGCTCTATTGGTCGTTCTTCCACCAGGCATTTTCTAACACGTTGTCATCACCGATTCAAAAATGAACTGCCAAGTGTTCTGTACTAGTCAATTCTGGATGATTTTGTCTGATATATTGTTTTAGCAACCTAGGTCCATTGAGAGTATATACCTATTCACACAAGGCATTGTCAAACTATATACTATTCGCATTGTTATAAACCTGTACAATGAAATCATTAGTGATACCTTCTCGTATATATAACTGACTTCACTAAGAATTATTATAATATTCCAAAAAGAAGTACCTTTAGCAAGGGTTAAGATGACTGTAAAAGGAATAAAGTCTCCCGTGGACCCGGTCACAAATACCCAGGTCCCAGACATTTATAATAAAGAGGCCTCACCATGCTTAAGGCCACATCTCCCAGGCTCACACATTGAATGTGATCGCAATCCTAGTGCCCTCCCAATCACTAAATTTTCTAATATACCGCCATCTTCCCCGGCATGGAAGACGATCTCGGCCGTATGCGCCGTGACCCAGCCAATAATGTGCAATTACGACAACTCGCACAACTGGGAACATATTCAGCAGGTGGTCGCCAATGCCGACCTTATCTACTCTCGCGAGCTCGAGACGAATAAGGCTTGGACGGAGACACTGGATCCGGTGCTGATAGTACTAGGCTGCATCCTCCACGATGTGGCCGACCACAAATACCATAAATCCATACCCCAAGAGGGGCTCAAAGATTTGACTTTGAACCTCCTACTCTCTTGTGGTGTTGAGCCCTCTCTTGCTGAAAAGGTCGACATTATCGCTAATAATGTCTCCTATAGCAAGGAGAGACAATACGCCGAAGATATCAAAACCATCCTAGCCGAACATCCAGAGCTTGCCATCGTCCAAGATGCAGACCGTGTCGATGCTCTTGGAGCGCGCGGCCAGGCCCGCTGCTTTGCTTACCATGGTGCCGACGAGACTTTTAGGATGGAGAGTATGCAAACCTCTGTCCAGCATCATTGGGAGAAGCTATGTAAGCTCCCGGCGTCGATGAAGACGGAGACGGGAAGGCAGCTGGGCGAGGACGGGTGGAAAGCGCTTTGTTGGATGAGGCGGTGGTGGGATATGGAATGCGGACGATTGGAAAGGGTCTTGGGGTAAAAGACTAGGTAATAGTAAATTTGAAATTTATTCAAAATAGAAAGTATTAGAAGAAAGAAAGGAAGTTTCGATTGACGTTCACATGCTAGTGTTGAAGCGTTTATGGTATGCTAATATGTTAAATGTAGAAAGAGACTGATTCTGAAGGTTTAAAGTCATTTCAAAAGCACAGGAGAGAGTATGCTATGCACATCCAAAAAATTAATTTTAAGCTCCGGACCCCGATGAATAGAGTACCTATGGTGTCATTTTGAGATGAAAGGGAAATATTGCGGACGGTAAGGCTGAAACACGTGAGAAGACATCCACCTGGGCATGCGCCACTGTCAAGATGGTCTAAGCGCAAGACTGTTATCTAGCTAAGACTGAAGCTGGTTCCGACGCCAACGCCTTTCACATCATCGATCCTACTTTCACCGTTTGCCTGCGTTATCTTGGTGCAGACACGTTAATATTTCCTTCATTTGTTCTGCGCCTATTTTGACTTCGGTTTGTATTTTTTTTTGAACCGCGCACGAACGTTACCCGCTTTCAGACCTGCAACACGCGAGGCTACCATAGGTTACCTAGACCATCATGTTCTGCCTCCGCAGCTGGATACCTGTTCTTTTCTTTCTGTGAGTTCCTTCCATGCATGAATACGAGCATTCAATGCCAATTGTCAGACTAAGGACAAATGCATCACCTGTGTACCTCGTCCTCTTCCTCTCGGCAACCTATTTCCTCAACCGACCGTGCGTGTACTGCTCCCTCCTCCTCTTCATCCTCGTCGTAGCTCTTTTCGATTTCCACGCGCCCTGGTTCGAATCGCCACTCCCCAGTGATACGGCGGAGCTGGCGCTCAGCGGGACATCACCCTTCCGCGACGCCATCGCCGACACGGTCTCTGTTGCCGCCTCAGTAGCAAATCATACGGCGCAGGCTCTATACAAGGCCGCTGGTGATGGATTGCAACAGAGGGTAACTGGGCTTCCCGAGGGGAGCGGGGCTCAGAGTTATGAGTGGGTGAAAGGATTGCTGGGTAAGAAAGAATGGCGGGTGCCTTGCCTCGACGTTCTGGTTCGGATATAATATAGGAGGGCTACACTGAACAAGTACATATACGATACCGTGGGGAGCATATTCCGGCGCATGGACTTGGAAGCATTTCTCTGGCGTTTGCTAATAGCTAAACTGATGGGCTGCTCGTGATCTGTTCTGCGCCTCATGCAGGGAAGCATGGGCGGGTCTTGTTAGAATGCAATATACCTTTGTACGAGACATTTCCTCTCGCTGAATTCCGTGAATTTCTCGTGTCTACAATGGCTTTCCCATGTCCTGAGATCGGACATAGGAAGCTCTGCCTAGCGAAGGAACTCCGAGGCCAGAGTGACGCTCTACACAGCGGTGCTCTGTGGTGGCAGAATTCCGAGCACTCCGAGGCTACCGTCGATTTCCCCACGTCGTCCGGCCTGGGCCCTGATGGAGAAGCTGACAATACTCCATAATTACCATGTCGCAATCGAGTCGTGCGCAACGCGTGGGCTGGCCTTCGGCGCGGAATTGGGTAGTACTGTAAATGCCGCGGGCTGACGCGGGGTTTGCGATGCGGTTGGGCCTTGCAGCAAACCCACCTGCCTGTTGCACCACCAAGACCACACCACCCAATCCTCGTAGTCCTATACATCACCCACCCCTCGCCGAAGCTGGCCACCCTACTGCCCCTCTCGAGACGCTGCTCTCGACCCCAGCTCTGGACCAAGCTCCTCGCCAGACCAGCGTCCTGCGCCTTCTCTGCCGCTGTAAACAAATCCAAAACTCCCTCGAGACAGCTCACACGTGAGCAATTGCGAACGTCCTTCCGCCCTTTCCGCCGCCGACTTGACCATATCTTTCCTCAATACCGGTTCTGCTCGTCGGAGAGTAGCTCGAGCTTTGTCGTCATGGCCTCAGACAGAGATACCCTGCCTAGCTGGTCCGTCAATTCCTCCCTAACATCCAATTGTCAGAGCTTGAGGCTTACCGCCAACCTAGGGCAAAGCCCTCCCACTACGTTGTCTCTCTATATGATCTTGAATTTGGCGGTGGATTCACGTATCAGGGAACTACTACCATTGATCTGAATATCGCAAATGACTCTAGCTGGAACGACATCGTCCTCAATGCCCACCAACTCAAGCTTTATAGCGGCGAGCTCAAGCTGGGAAATGGCTCATCCTATGAAGCGAAGAATATCACGTACGATGAGAAGCGCCAGCGCGCGACTTTAGACTTTGCCGACCAGATCCAGTACTCCGGAGAAGCTCTCCTTACCGTGAAGTTTCAGGGCACTATCAACAACGTACGTGAAGGCTAGATCTGTATGATGGGTTGCTGAAAGGCGTCACAGATCATGGCCGGCTTCTACCGGTCCAAATACAAGCCAAAGGGTGATGTGCCTATGTCAGTCGCCAAAGACGACGAATTCCACTATATGTTCAGCACTCAATTCGAGTCCTGCGACGCCCGCCGTGCTTTCCCTTGCTTTGACGAGCCGAACCTAAAAGCCACTTTCGACGTCGACATTGAGATTCCAGAAGACCAGGTCGCCCTCAGCAACATGCCTGAGAAGGAGACTAAGCCGAGCAAGAAGTCTGGATTCAAGACGGTCGCATTCGAACGTACACCGGTCATGTCTACATACCTTTTGGCATGGGCGATTGGAGACTTCGAGTATGTTGAAGCCTTCACAAAGCGCAAGTACGATGGCAAGAATCTACCCGTGAGGGTATACACGACTAGGGGACTCAAAGACCAGGGGCGTTTCGCGCTAGAAAACTGTCACCAGATTGTTGACTATTTTTCTGAGGTATATCAAAATAGGAGTGTGGAATCTTTCGTTTTGCAGCTGACAACACTAGGTCTTCCAAATTGACTATCCTCTCCCTAAAGTCGACCTCCTTGCCGTTCATGAGTTTGTAAGTTATTTTAGTTTCGCATTTGTCAAGAGTTGTTGCCCGATGTGACCGTTGCTAATTCGTCAGCCAATTATATGTGCGCCCTTTCTTATCCTTATCTACACTTTACTGACCATTGCTTCTTAGTCACACGGTGCGATGGAGAACTGGGGTCTTATTACCTACCGGTAAGGTTTTACACCACCTATAGAGTTGGAATATATCCTGATACGTGACGTAGAACCACGGCAGTTCTTTTCGACGAGAAAACATCCGCAGACAGTTACCGAAACCGAGTGGCGTATGTTGTGGCGCACGAACTTGCTCACCAATGGTTTGGTAACCTCGTCACCATGGACTGGTGGAGCGAGGTGAGTTGAATTGAGGAGTTGCCGAGGTGTATAGTTTCTAACGATGTACAGCTTTGGCTTAATGAAGGTTTTGCAACATGGGTCGGTTGGTTCGCTATTGACCACCTTTATCCGGGTATGCCCATTGGATATGTGATACTGAGACTTGGTAGCTAACATGATGCAGACTGGAATGTCTGGGGGCAATTTGTTGTACGTGCAAGGTCCAGAGGTAGCTTGACACCTTAGCATATGCTAACGAACAATTTCTAATCCAGAGCGAATCTGTCCAATTAGCCTTCCAATTCGACGGCCTCAGATTCTCCCACCCTATCGAAGTACCAGTTTACGATGGACTTGAAGTCGATCAGATCTTCGATCACATCAGCTACCTGAAAGGAAGTTCGGTTATTCGTATGTTGAGCGCCCACCTTGGCGAGAAGGTGTTCTTGCAAGGAGTCGCGGACTATCTTAAGGCACATCAATACAGGAATGCGACAACAAATGATCTGTGGTCCGCTTTGAGCAAAGCATCCGGTCAAGATGTTACCAGCTTTATGGACTTCTGGATCCGAAAGATTGGCTTCCCCGTTGTAACGATTACTGAAGAGCCCGGGCAGATCGGCCTTCGTCAACAGCGCTTCTTGCTGTCAGGGGACGTCAAGCCGGAGGAAGACCAGACGGTCTGGTGGATTCCATTGGGTCTACATACAGGCTCGTCAGCATCTGCAGCGTCCCTCCACAAAGCCGGTGCTCTGACGCAGAAAGAGGAGACAGTTCGCGACGTCAATAACTCCTTCTATCAGATCAACAAAAATCTCACCGGCTTTTACCGGACCAACTATCCGCCAGACCGTCTAATAAAGCTCGGCGAGTCCCGACACCACCTAAATGTTCAAGATAAGATTGGGCTCATTGGCGACGCTTACGCGAATGCAGTAGCCGGGTATGGCGCAACTCCTGGCTTGCTTGCCCTAGTTGAAAGTTTCCAAGATGAGTCTGAATACTTGTAAGTTTAATGAGACTATGGTGAGCTAACTTGCTAATGGCTGTTTAGAGTGTGGTCCCAAATCCTGACGAACATCGGCAACGTTCGGAGCGTATTCTCCAGCGCTGGTGATATCAGCGAGGGGTTGAAGAAGTATCACCTCAAGCTTGTTACCCCGGCGGTTGAGAAGGTCGGCTGGGACTTCAAGCAAGGCGAGGGTTTTCTCATTGGCCAGTTACGCGCTGCTCTTATCCTCTCTGGTGGTCTGAATGGCCATCAGGCGACCGTCGAAGAGGCTCAACGCCGTTTTGACCTATATATCTCTGGAAAGGATAAGACTGCAATTCACCCATCCCTTCGAAAGGCCGTCTTTTCCATTGCTGTCAAGTACGGCGGCGAGTCAGCGTTTGACGCAGTCCAGAACGAATTCCTCACGACATCATCTATTGATGGCAAGGAAATCGCGCTTCAATCTCTTGGTCGTGTGCAGACGCCTGAGCTTGCGCAAAAATTTCTGTCCTTTATATTCTCCGACAAAGTCGCCATGCAAGACAAGCACTCCGGCACCATCGCCCTCTCAAACAACTCGAAAGTCCGCCTTGAGGTGTGGAAGTTTGTTCAGGATCACTGGGAGGATAAGGTTTATCCTACTTTGTCCGGCAACCTAGTTGTGCTAGAACGCTTCTTGAGATTTGGCTTGAACAAGTTTGCAGAAGTACAGACGGCAGATGAAATTGCGGCTTTCTTCAAGGACAAGGACGTTCGAGGGTACGATAAAGGTCTTGCGGTTATTGATGATACAATTCGCAGCCATGCTAAGTATAGAACGAGGGACGAAGGGGTTGTTCGGGAGTGGCTGGGAGCTCACGGGTACGTGTGACTTGGTAGCAGGCTATGAGGATATGTATATTGCTCTCTAGAAGTAGCTGTGTGATAGTATATATCTTTCATCTCTATCCGAAATAGGAAATCAACTGAGTAGAAGCTCGGGCCAACATGCCTCCGCCCCATAACAAGAAATCTTGGGCCGAATCTGTGGCCGCGATTACTCCATCAATGTCAAGCCTAAGCCTCTACCATAGGTAACATTCTCTTGCCCTCTGTCGCAAAATGTCGTGGATCCCCTCGATTCTTCTGCGACCCCGTCCCGGCCTCCTCATCGCTCTGGGCAGCTCTGCCCTTGGTGGGGCCGCATACGGCTTCTCGAAACCTAACTCTCGCTCGGACACATCGCTCAATCCCCACTCCTTCACGCCCTATACCCTCGTAGATAAGCAGCCTGTATCGTCGACAAGCGCAATATTCACCCTCCGTAACCGCTATGGCGGTCCAGATCCCGATAGTGTGAAGGAAGGGTGGAAACGCAGCATTTGGAGCGTTCAAGTTAAGCAGCCGCAGTTACAGATTGCGCGCGCATATACGCCGCTTCCGCCACCTAGCTTCATGCCTCGAGAGGATAATGAGGGACCCGAGGATATCAGGCTATTAATTAGAGAGGAGGAGGGAGGCGAGGTGTCTACATATTTGCATAGGCTGCCAGAGCAATCAACGGTCGAATTACGTGGTCCGAATACGGAATGCGAGCTTCCACACAATATCAAAGAGGTCATCTTCCTCGCCGGAGGAACTGGGATTGCACCTGCTATGCAGATTGCGCAGGCAATGGCGCGGCGGACGGACAGTAGGATGCACATATTATGGGCCAACAGGCGAAGGGAGGAGTGTATTGGTGGTACAAATGATGGCGGCGAAATCACGAATGCCATCGTACAAGGCAGATTGGACTGGTGGAAGAATATCCTGGGCCTAGGCCAACCCGCCACAGAGCAGACGTTAGTGGAGAGCCACACTACACAAGGAAAAGGCGTCCTTGTTCAGGAGCTAGATGTTCTAAAAGAGAAGAGTAAGGCACATACAAAGGGGCTAAGCGTGCAGTATTTTGTTGATGAGGAGAAGAAGTTTATTCAGCCTGGCGATGTTGCTAGGCGGTTACACATTGGTGAGCCCGAAGCAAAGGGTTCCAAAGTTATCCTCGTCTCAGGCCCAGACGGCTTTATTGAACATTGGGCGGGCAAGAAGCATTGGGAAGGAGGCAGAGAGGTGCAGGGATCTCTGGGAGGGGTGCTGGGGCAGATGGACCTCAATGGATGGTCAGTGTTTAAATTGTAAAACGCCTGTGTCTGCTATAGCTCGATACCTTTCTCCAAAGCGATGTGCCAGATACACATCAGCATCTAGATCACTATTCTATCTGATTAATCCTAGCAACCATTGCATTGAAGAGACTGGTGCAATTACTTTCCTCATGTGGTTAGCGGTATTTCTGGTCTCGTGGGGGAGCGGACTCTAGATTCAGAGACGCGCTCGGGATTCCGCGCTGATTAATTTTTTATTATTATAAATTTTTTTAATTTTTTTTTTTGCTGGCGTTCTCATAAGAGTCCTCATAGCTATGCATTAATAGTATAAACACTGAGACAGTCACAGACGTACGTATAGTTTACTCCCATCACTTTCAAGATAACCTACTATATCAAATCTCGTGTTCCAACTCGTGTAACGTCTTTTCACATTTAGCCATGGCGGCGACCGAGCTCGGCGGCGAATCACTTGCGCCAACAAAGGATCCCAATGTGCGACCAGAATGCTTCACATCAACGCTTCAAGAATGCTGTTTTGTTTTCTCGGTTACGATGGCGGTAGCCATGACTTCGTTTCTCTTAGGATCTGTCACCGTAATGTCCTCCTTCGCAGGCAGAGAACTGCACATGAGCACCGCTGAGCTCACTTGGATGAATGCCGCTTCGTCGTAAGTCCTACTTAACATACAATATTTGCATGGTGTGGTTATCTGACGATTGTAGACTATCTTCGGGTGCCCTGCTGCTTTTCTTTGGAAGCATTGCAGACCTCTTTGGCCGTAAGACAATGTTCATCGGCAGCATGTTTCTATTCTCCGTTTTCAGTCTTGCAGCTGGTTTCGCAAAGACCGGGCTCACGTTGGATATCCTCAATGGCGTTCTGGGAATCTGGTCTGCATCTGCCGTTCCTCCCGCTCAAGGCATGCTAGGCGTCGTCTATGAAACACCGTCTCGTAGGAAGAATAAAGTCTTTGGGTGCTTTTCGGCAGGCAACCCTCTAGGTTTCGTCTTTGGAAGTATATTTTCTGGTCTCGCAACACGGCTATTCAACTGGAGGGCGGGGTTTTATCTTCTCGCACTCGTCTACATTGTGATCACCCTTCTCGCCGTCTTCACGGTGCCGAATGATCAAACTGAGAAACAGTCACTGGACGAGGAGACACTCAAAAGACTAGATTTGCCAGGGACTGCGATGACGATTCTGGGAATTGGGATGTTTTGCGCCGCGTTGAGGTACACTCTATTCGGAAAAAGAAGTTGAATACCTATTGACTTGGGCTAGTCTCGGGGGGGATGCTCCTGATGGTTGGAAAACTCCCTATGTCCTCATTCTGTTGGTTCTCGGCGTTATTCTGATCGTTGCTTTTGTGATTTGGGAGATCAAATATCCGTATGCGATGATTGATATGAAGATATGGAAAGACCGAGACTTTTCACTGGTAGGTATACCACCTTGCTCAGGCATCAGAATGTACTAATTTAGTCACAGCTTCTTACTATTCTATGTTGCGGATTTATTGGCTTCCCAGTCCTTTCATTCTGGCTTGCGCTCTACTTCCAAGTAGAGCTGGGCTACGATGCCCTCTTGACTGGCGTGCATATGCTTCCCATGGCCATAGTGGGCCTGCTAGCGAATGTGAGTCCTCTGGCATTGACGCCAGATACACTATCATTGATGCTGTGCAGATTGTCGCGGCCCTCCTCTTGCATAAGGTGTCCAACAAGCTTCTCATGGGAATTGGCGCACTTGCATATCTCTTTTCTTTTATTCTCGCAGCTGCTCAGCGAAAAGGAGATTCATACTGGGCATTTTCCTTTCCAGCGCTGTGCCTTTGCGTTGTAGGTGCAGATTTCCAATTTAATGTAGCGAATGTAAGTATTCCAAGCACCCCTATCGCTCTCACTTTGCCAACACCTATCCATAGATGTACGTTCTGTCTTCCATGCCGCCCAACCGACAGTCTATTGCTGGATCGCTATTTCAGACGCTCACAAGGCTGTGCACTGCTGTGGGCTACGGAATCGCGACAGCGATTTTCAACGCTGTTGAAAACAATCCATCTAAATCAGGATACTATGCAAATAATGCAGTGGAGCCATATGCGGCGGCCTTCTGGTTTTCAGTTGGTGCTGCTGCATTGGGTATTGTCTTTGTACCCTGGCTAAAGATTGGAACACAAGGTCATATGGGCGATAAAGGGAGACTAGTGAACAGAGAGCCGAGTCATGGAAACGCAGAAGAGCACGAAAGCGTTGTCGTTGAGAAGAGCGGTGGGAACGGAGACCTCGAATTTAGTAGAGAACCCGAGTTCGGTTCAAAGGGAATTGAGCGGGCGGTCTGAGGGTACTCCATGCATCATGTGAGCGTTTAGACTGCATATACCCATTATCATAGCTTCTCGTTTCCGGTTTGGAAGATTCCAAGATCTTGAACGCCTACGTAAGAAAAGATTTTCCGGCAGTAGTCTCGGTTGCTAGCTTGGACCGGCCAATAGGACCAGGGCAGATGTAGTCGAAGCTTGGGATTGCTTCACTCCGCCACGAGACTCGGCATTCTTACCTGCTACCACCTTGCATTTTCCCGGGCAAATCTGGAGGATGCCCCCGCAGAAACGACCCCTTGCTCTTCTCTCCACGGACTAGAATATGCAGGGAGCAGCTCCAGGGCCAAACAAAAGTATCCAGTGTGCCGAGAACTCGGCTGCTAGTAACGGGCATCGTGAGTCTAGCCTGGAATAGGAAGGTTGCGTTCACTCAACACCACTCACAACCCGAAAGAGTTATTGCGGATCCACCTGAACCACGCGATCACGGTTTGGTGCCAGTCGGTTCCCCGCAAAAAAATTACTGCTTAAAAGTTGCAGCCCTCTTGTCCCACAACATATCTGCCTTCTTTTTATCCCAAACCAACCCACAAATATCTCACTCACCACTCCAGTTGAGGTCGATTTCATAATATTGAGGCTTGTACCCAATGGCCGACGAGAAGGAGATCCAGGCTGCCACGGGCCCCGTCGACGAACCGCCCGACCATCACAAAGCCATGGACAAGGTCATAAACAACGCGCGCCTGGCCACAGAAAAGGAACACAAAATGTCACTCTGGCAAGGTCTCAAGCTTTACCCCAAGGCCGTCTTCTGGTCCATCCTCATATCAACGTGCATTGCCATGGAAGGCTACGATCTCTGTCTCCTCTCCAATTTCTACGGCTTTCCGCAGTTCAACCGCAAGTATGGCGAGCAGCTTCCGGACGGGACGTACCAGGTTCCGGCGCACTGGCAGGCGGGATTGAGCAATGGGGCGAATGTGGGCGAGATCATTGGGTTGTTTATCAACGGTTATGTCAGCGAGAGGTTTGGGTACAGGTATACAGTCATGACGTGTCTAACGCTCATCATTGCTTTCACGGCCATCTTCTTCACAGCGCAGAATGTTGTGCATTTGCAAGTTGCGGAGATCCTGTGCGGGATTCCCTGGGGTGTGTTTCAGACCTTGACAATCACGTACGCGTCTGAAGTGTGTCCGGTCGCTTTGCGTGGATATTGTGAGTATGGTTGGGAGCGAAGTGTTGGAGCGGGACTAACTGAGTATAGTGACGACTTACGTGAACTTCTGCTGGGGCCTTGGACAAACTATTGGCGTAGGAGTTATCAAGTCCATGCTTCCGAGGGATGACGAATGGGCCTACAGGATTCCGTATGCCCTTCAATGGATGTGGCCGGTCCCGCTTCTGATCGGGATATTCCTTGCCCCGGAGTCTCCCTGGTGGCTAGTCCGAAAGGGCAGAATGGAAGAAGCGAAGAAGGCTCTTCTTCGACTGACTAGCCTCGACCGCGAAACGGACTTCGATGCGGATGAGACTATCGCTATGATGGTCCACACGACTGCCCTCGAAGAAAAGATCACAGCTGGAGCTAGTTACCTCGACTGCTTCCGAGGCACGGACTTGCGCCGCACGGAAATCGTGTGCATGGCCTGGGCTATTCAGAACCTTTCCGGCAACGCCTTTTCCGGGTATTCGACCTACTTCCTCCAACAGGCCGGCCTCGACCCAGCAAGGTCGTATGACTTCGCAATAGCTCAGTACGGTATCAATATGGGTGGTGTTTTCGGTGCCTGGTTCCTTATGACCTGTGGCTTGGGTCGACGAACATTATATCTCGGCGGTTTGTGCGGCTTATGCGCCATGCTCTTCATCATGGGCTTCCTCGGCCTAGTCCCCGAGGAACATCGTCAACAGGCCGCACTTGCAACCGGCGCCATAATGCTCGTGTGGGCGCTCTTCTACCAGCTCACTGTCGGCACGGTATGCTTCTCTCTCGTAGCCGAGCTCTCAACCCGACGCCTACAGATCAAGACCGTGGTGCTCGGCCGCAATCTCTACAACGTCGTCGGCATCATCTGCTCGGTCCTCTCCCCTTACATGCTTAACCCCGGCGCCTGGAACTGGAGCAATTACACCGGGTTCTTCTGGGCGGGGATCTGCTTCTGCTGTATCATATACACGTACTTCCGGCTCCCGGAGCCCAAGGGACGGAGTTTCGCGGAGCTGGATCTCCTGTTCGAGAAGGGTGTTAGTGCGCGCAAGTTTGCGAGTACGGATGTCAATGTGTTCGCGGAGCGCGTTGAGGATACAACGGCATTCCAGAGATATGAGGAGGCGGTCGAATATGGGGAACAGAGGAGGGAGCGGTTTAGTGGGAAGGTATGATGGGTGGGATGATGCGAGAGTAACATTTTGATTGCGTAGTGTTAATGAGAGTTTGATAGCTTGATTTGAAGCTTTCCAATGTATCCTGGGCACGCTATGTAGCGTAGATCCTATTTCACTTCGATAGCTGCATCATCACATCTTCAATTGGAAGGTGATCTCATGTTCCACTACGCCTTTATCACTATGTCAGCGAGCCTATACCTACCAAGAGAAAAAATTACAATTGCGGATATAGGCAAGTGGATGTCTTATTTCTAAGGATTTGTGACTGATCTTGAGAGGTATTATGAAATCAAATGCCTTTCCAAGGGTTTCGTTGAGAATAAAGTCAAGCAAAATCTGACGTTGAAATGCTTTTCTAAGTACCCTTCCGACTAGCTGCTTCCTCCTTTAAATACCGTATGTTAGGGGCAATGAGCTGATCGTATAGTTGGATGACGGCAAATCTGCAGTAATGCTGAACCCCAAGATGGATATATTCATGGAAATGGAGACACTGACGATTTCACGCGTGTTCCGTGTTCCGAGGGAGGAGAGGGCGGAAGTGGATCAGATTCAACAGAGTTTGATATCAAAATGAAGTTAGTGACACAAAAGGAGGTTTAACGAGGTGAGAAGGGCTGGGCCTGGACTAGAAGTGCTATTGTGGTATGATCATGCATGATATTCTTCAGGCAATGGCGTCATTTGCTTCTATTCCCCTATTCTTAGCTCGCTTCATAGTGTGCCACCGTACAACCCAATTTATCGCTCAATTCCACCAGTCCCATCCGTTTTCTAGGGCAATATGATAATGTTGGCATCAGCGTTCTATAGCTGATCATACCTCCCGAATCCCAGCGAGATTCTCTATAATGAGCGATCGAATACTGTATCCTTTCATCAGATACTAGACTGCCTCTGGGCAAAGCGTTCAGCCCCACCGTTGTCAAATGACTAAGCTCTCAGCCACAGCTTTTATCTTGGGACCTTCTGGTACCGATCGAACACGTTCCATTTCGAAGTGACGATTCAATAAAATTGGCGGCGCGAGTCTATCAATAAAAGTTAAAAGAGGCTTGCTCAGAGTGGCTGTTGAAATTAGCTCCAAATGGGAAGATTCACGGAATCCAAGAATCTGTTCCAAGATGTTTCGGCAACTATAGAGGGAAGATCAATTAGTGTTGGGCGTCATGTGGGGCTCCCCAATTGCAGGGTGACCCTTAATGCCAGCATTTGGTGGAAGCGATCATGGATACCACCCGATTCCGTAGATCCTCTAGTGTGAAAGACTCATAAAGGTTGCCTGAGTTTAGTATAGAACCGGATTCACTTAGAAGCCGACATGGGCGACAGCTGGAAGTAGGACCGTGTAGGGAGTTCTGTGCTGCTCACCTTGACTTGAGATCCCCACTCTGCAGCGCGTCATCATCAGGTAGTACATTTTATTGGCTGATAGATCATTAGTAGATTGCCGAGTTATCACTTGGCTATTCCCGAATTTCGGGTTGGATATGTTGAGCCCGGTTATGTGGAGAAAATGGCACAGTAGCCCTGTGTAGCAGAGCCCTAATAGGCCTAATGCATGCAGTAATTATATCCCAATCAACACACCTTCGGACTGCACCTCGGAAGAATATGTGAACATAGAAAGGCTTCGGTTTAATACGCGGCGTGTTTTATTCAAGGAGACGGAGTTATTGCCGATTTTCAAAGCATAGTTTCGGCCGCCACTGCATGATCTAGGCGGCACACTTGGAATGTGGCAGCGCTAGCTACGGGGCTTTGCCAACGCCTGAGTCAAGCACGACCATAGCAAAACTCTAAAATCCGTTCTCTTCCGAAGCTCCCCGTGAGACCGATGCCTTCGCTTGCGACGGATATCGCACCATCGTTGCGTCGATGATTTAAAGTTTGATCATTATCTTTGCACAACCAATATCATTGCTTCTCTTCAAGAGGACCCAGATCAAGAGGACAAGATCAAGAGGGCATTCCTTTATGTGACCGCGCATTATTTAATCAAAATTAGCCTAGAAATCCTCATTTTTACCCTGGGGCCAGGATCTGCGTGTAAGGATGAATCATGGTGGAGGGTCGACGGCTAGAACCAGACCGTCCATCCTAGTCGAATTTGGAACCACATCTGAACCTTGGTTCCATTACTACGCGAATCAGATATAGGAATATACCAAGAAATCGGATCTTACGGTGGCTTTAGGTGGCAAAAGTATGGGGCTCTCAAACTTTCTAGATGCACGAGGTAGGGATAGTAGTACCTACGTAACTGGCACAAAAGTCCGGGCATCCCCTGCTGTATGTAAGGAACGCTCCATCCAGCTGGGTCCAGTTTCGCTACTTTACATCCTTGTTTTCTTTTTTCTATCTGCTTACCCCTTGTCTTGGGATAGTAAATATGGCGACTGCTGTACCAAATCCGGATTTGATACCGGCGATTCCATCGAGCACCGCGCAACAGAGAGCCCGTTCGTTCGCCGGGGCTGCTATTGCGCTCAACATCGTCGCATTCGGAGTCTTCAGCGGGAGAATGTGGACAAGATCATTTCCGGCCTTTCGATTAGGACCGGACGACTATTTCATTGCGGTCGCATATGTTGGTCTAGCTTCCTCATGTCAAAGATGATATTCTCACCATTCATCGTAGGTCTTGGTTCTTACGGATTCCATCCTTCTTCTTAAAACCGTACCCTTCGTTTTTGGCAGTGACCCAAACAAGGTTACTCTAGCCGACGCAATCCATTCGAATTACCTTGCGGTGGTGGCTCAGCCAATATGGGCCTGGTCAATGGCCTGCATCAAGATCTCTGTTGCGCTTATGCTCCTACGTCTTGAGACCGAAAAACTATGGCGTCGTCTCCTTTGGGCCAACATTGTGGTGCAGCTTCTCCTTGGAACATATAATACCCTCTCGCAGCTCCTTCAATGCATCCCACTAAAAGGGGCTTGGGACTTGCTAGGAGTCGTTGATGCCAAATGCTGGAGCAAAACCGCAATTCGGGACAACCTTATTTGCATCTCAGTAGTTAACATTATCACCGATTTCATCTTCGCACTCATCCCAATCTCCTTCCTGCGTAAAGTGCAACGCCCTCTCCGCGAACGAGTAATTATCGGGATTCTAATGGCTCTTGGACTTTTCGCAGGCGCAGCTTCGATCGTCAAGCTTGTGAAAGCTCTCCAGTTCGGGCGTACAGACGATCCTACTCTTGAAGGTATCGAGATTGGCATGTGGTCATGCATCGAGGAACAAGTCGGCTTCATCGCGGCGTGTGTCCCGTGCCTACGCTCTCCTTTCCAGCGCGTCCTTGAATATTTCGGCCTCGTATCTACCCACGATAAATCATCATATGGCCATAACTATGGGCAGATGTACGGCTCTAAGCACGCACGTAGCCGCAAATCAGCTTTTGGAGTGAGCCAGAGCAGGATCAGGATGAAGAGCCTGCGCAGTCCCAGTGCGGATGCACATTCTGAGGAAAATATCTTGGCTTCAAGTGGGGCGGTGGCTAAGAATGGAGAGATTTGGTGCACGACAGAATTGCGCCTGGAGGATGAGGAGGTGAATAAGCCGGAAGGTTCTAGCATTAAGCTGGATGGGGCCTAACAAGCAGATATGAATTAAGCATATTAAAGGGGGAAATGAAAAATATAACGAGGCATTCAATTCCTGTTAATCTGAGTCTGTAATGCCCAGAAAATGTGCAATGGCACGACTTGATCTCGTAATCCGTGTTTATTTGCAAACGACGCAAATCAGCATCCTGAGGTGTATCGGAGGCCTAGAACTCCTCCTATTGCTTCATGATTCAGGATCCATAGAGGACATTTAGAGCAGGCCGACTTTTTTTACAATAAGTACCTTCATGAGTGATCGCAGATGCACGCAATAGTTCTCCTTACTGAGCTATACTGTCAGCATCTGCCCTGAAAGATTTATCGGTCACCTTAAGACCTTATTTATTCCGTTCTTAACCTTGTCAAGGTTCACGTAGAGCAGTAGATCAATTAATAAGAGAGAAGTGAGCAAGTTCTTCCCCCAATCGGACATAGGTGCGTAAGACAGTCTCGCCACACTTCCAAAAGACTGTCGTCCTTGAAATGTACTCGATCCTTTTATTGATTATCGCATATGCACAGGGATTGAACCAAAAAAAAATCCTAAAAAAGAATTATGTTGACAAGAGTGGGATTCGAACCCACGCGGGCAAAGCCCATGAGAACACGCGCCTTATTCAAGGGCAAGCTTTCGCTTGAGTCACACGCCATAACCACTATTCATCTATTAGTAGGATATCCTGACATTGTCAAGCACATCGAAGCTCACCTCGGCCATCTTGTCGAATTTGTTAGGGAATATTTGTAGTTTATCATTATTAAGTAGTCAACTATCTAGGATTTCAAGGCAACTCGTTGAGTCAGAAAACTCGGCCTCGTGTAGCGGCCAATGAAAATGGTTCGATGGCCATGCCAAACCTAAAAATACCGAACCCAAGACTCCGGAAGACCACGAATATTTTCTCCGGGATCATCGACTTGCTCATCACATCGACGCAGAGCGCTTCCCTCCCACTTTAATCACAAGATTTAGGCAGGGCCATTAGTTCGCATATGGGTAACCGTACCGCTGTTGGTTACTGATCAAGAATAACTGCAATTGATACAATTCCTGGTAGTAGGTTATCGAATCTGTCAGCGATTCCGCTAAAATTGTGGTAGTCGTATTGGCATTTTCGATTTCGGGCAATGGATATATAAATAAGAATTTGAGTGGATTGTGCAACTACTACATACGGACGGGTAGGAATTCTCTGTATTTTTCAAGCCGCAACTTCATTCCCCGGGCAATGCGAAATATATTGTAGCAATACTATGCTATGTGGCAAGGCTCTTTTCCACAAGCCCTTCAAGAGTTAAACTCTTATTTTCCTTTTGGCAAATCCGATGCCCAAGGATAGGCTTCTGGCATCGCTTTCCAACTTCCTAGATCATCGTAATTTCTCGTCGTGCTCTTCCCTTGCAAGATTTTCTGTACGAATGGTAGTACGTCCGTAAACCCATTCATATCACAGTGGCCACCACTCGGTATCGACATACCTAGCTGATCACCTACGCCAAGCCAATTGTAAACTGCCTTTGCAGCAGGGAAGGTCACAGTGGCTGTCCCCTTCGAGTCGGTGAACTGATCACTTGCATTTTGCTCAAGGATCACGGCACGAGGAGCGATGGCGGCGACTATAGTGTGCGCGTCGTACGGTAGTTGAGTTGACTTTCCGACAAATTGAGAGATTCCAGATGATGTCCACCAGCCGGCACCCGATTTCTACCCTACGTCAATCTCCAGTTCTGCATTATGCTTAGCGAGCTCACGCTAAACTACTCACCGAGTTCTCCAAGTTCTCTCCCTGTCCACTAAGACTGTATCTGTACGGGCCCGCACCTTGGACTCCGGAGCACATGGGCATAGTAACAGCAATGCGCGTGTCGAATAGCCCTGCTGCTAAAGCAGCCTTGCCGAGACGAGAACAACCTGTTACGCCAGACTTCTTCGCATCGATTTCTGGGACTTTGAGCTCAATACCATCCAGGACACGATGAAAGCCCCATGCCCAAGCTGTAAGCACGCCTACAATCTATATTAGCCCAAGACACATCAAAAGAGGTTAACAATGGCTTTACCAATATCCCTCCCGTTATACAGTGTCCAGAAGCTTCCAGATTTGCTATTACTATCCGCCGCGACCCTCGAGTAATCGAATGTTACAACCGCAATGCCCGCGTTAGTATAAGTTCTGCTATCTAAATAACCAATTGCGATCACGACCGGAAACGGCCCACTGCCGCTCGGCAAGTTCAGTGTAGCTGAAATCGATGCGCTCTTCCCTCCCGCTGCGACCGTGACGGTCAATGTATTTCCACTTCGAGTTGCTGTCACTGTCTCTTGGGAATGGTCGGGATAGTAGCCGTATTGGTATTCCTGGAGGAGCTTTAGGATCTCTGGTTGTCGGCATTGGTACCATTCGTCTTTGCTCTGGACTCGCGTCTTGCCGTCGAGGTAAAGGAAGGGATCGGGCATTGTCTTTACGGAAGGGAATGCCGCCGCCTTGGGCATCGGATCTGGGGTGGCGGGACATGTTATGTTTCCTGAGCCCTGTCGTGGAAGGAGGTCTATTAGATCGTAGATGTCGGCTCCGGTTGGCACACCATAGATGGTGGCCGGCAAGGCAAAGAGCGCGAAAAGTTTAGTACGCATGGCTGGGAACTCTCACACTGTCAATGACAAGGCGGAAAGCAAAGGTGCTATACAAAGAATCGGAGGCCACGTCCTTGAGCTTACCATGCACTCATAAAAAGACTATAGGAAAAGGTCATTCTTTCTAGGGCCACTATGGATGTCATTCGGTTAGTTCAATCTACCGTATATGAAGGTTCGTTCTGATGCTCATATATGAGATCAATTCCGGTAGGGTTATGCCAGTCGCGTGGTGTGTAAGGAACCGAGCCAAGGCCGGCTTTTACTTGATCCTTTTGGCCGTTGCCATTTGCAATGAACTACTTTAAGCTTGAAGGTAATTTGTTCATCACTACTCGATAGTAATATTTTCTAAGCCGTAAGGAGCGGTTGGGGGACATTCAAGAGCCTACGGTATGCTCTTCAGAAATGGAATTCACGGTTGAAGCTTTGTTCCTTCTTGGAAGTTGCAACTTCCAGCCAAGATAGTTACCCCATGGGGACATTATCCCTACGTCGATCTCTAACTTCTGGCTGATGTTGTCTAGTTCGGGGGGAGAGCTTCATATACTCGGCTAATGTCGGTGTGCCTTGTCCCGAAGAGATGCGACTGAACAAGCGCTCGGAAGAAGCGAGGGAGGGGGCTATGATTAGACTTAGGCTCGGCTGGAATGAGATTTAGTTGTGGGATAAATTCAAGGTTGCCCGCGAAATGGGCCTCTTCGTGGTGGGTCACGTGGATAGCAAACTTCCGCGGTCGTCGCGTAGATACCTGAGTAGAGTCATAAAATCCATAGTCACAGTGCTGATCTGATATATGGCTGGATATTCAGGAGACGTATTCCTTTGGCTCACAGGATATCCATGAATTAAGGCCGTAGCCCAACGCAGTTAGATGCCGAGGTCCCTCCGAAAACGGAGAAGGTCGCACGTTTGGCCCCAAGAGATCGCCAGCTTAGTTGTGTCGTCATGTTGCTCTGATTGTTGCAATTGAGCTTCGTCGAACACGATGCTGCTCGTCGTTGGGTTTCTTTGGATTACCCTGGCTCATGCGAGTTGTTACGGTCGCTCTCCTGCACATCCGTTGCCCGAATACCGTCGCGACGATGCTCTCCTGAAGCGCACTTTCCAATCCATCGATGCCACAATTGATACTGCAGTTGCTGCCTCCGCATTTGATAGGACTTCTTTTTCAATCGAAGTCACCTCGTCCAAAGAGTCGCTGTGGTCGCGCCATCATACAGCGCGGGAACGCAACGCGTCGCGACCGGATATCCCTATCGTCAATGGCGACGCCCTCTATCGAATCGCAAGTATCACAAAGGTATTTACGACACTGGGTATATTGTACCAGCATGCAGCGGGTAACCTGAGCCTGGACGATCCGGTTACCAAATATGTTGAAGAACTGGAGGCCAAGCAGAAAGGGACGATCCCATGGAAGAACATTACGCTGCGGTCCCTTGCAAGCCAGTTGAGCGGGATACCGCGCGACTTCGCCCAGGGAGACCTCATCAACCAGCTCTCCGAATTCCCCTACACTCCCGTTGATCTGGGCTTCCCCCCTGTATCACGGGAAGGCCTGCCGGAGTGCGACGAGTATGCTCCGAATTATATACCACCATGCGATGAACATGGTATGAAGGCAAATTGCAAGGACATATCGACAGCTAACAATATTTCTGTAGATCTCCTCAGAGCGCTCAAATCGAAAGCACCTATATTCGCCCCGAATCAGAAGTCCACTTACTCCAACCTGGCTTTCGAGATACTTGGTGTGGTGATTGAGAACGTCACCGGCCAGTCTTACGAGTCATATATCAATGATGCTATTTTCAGGCCGCTGGGCATGACGAAGAGCACTTTTTCGAAGCCCCCCGACAGCGCTGGCGTAATTCCCTTGGGACCTCAATACTGGGATGTGGATGAGGGATGTCAGAATCCAACAGGGGGGATATACAGTTCTTCCGTGGATTTGTCCAAGTTCTTGCGATACGTCCTGGCGAATTATAATGGTATCACTCACGCTCTGAATTGGGCTAACCCTGTGTCCCCTAGTGTGGGCATTTATTCGCTCTACGGAATGCCGTGGGAGATTATGCATACTGATAAGATTCTCCCTGATTCTGGGCGTATGGTCCGATTTATCACCAAGGGTGGGGGCCTTCCCGGGTATACGTCAATCATTGTGTTTGTCCCTGAGTACGACCTTGGGATCACTATTCTTGTTGCAGGAGATAATGAGCCTGACTTAATGGGAAAATTACGCGAGATTGTAACGATACGGCTTGTGCGTGCGGCCGATGAAATTGCTCTCCAGCAACTTCGGGAACGCTATTCTGGGACCTTTGTCTCGCCAGAATCGAACGTCAACTCTACTCTTTCTCTACAAGTTGACCACCGCGGCCTCATAATTACTGCATTTGTCTCAAATTCTACGGATGTGTGCTCTGTTTTTAGTGAATTTTTGATCCGTCCAGATCGTCCATGGTATGTTCAGATGATTCCCACGATGCTTTACCGAGATGAAAAGGAGCAAAAGGGTGAGCGTTGGCGGTTCATATTCGCAGAAGAACGGATTGGTAAGAATCAGGATGTCTGGGATGACTTCTGCTTGGAGAACGTCGACGGAGTCAGATATGCCGACTTAGCTATATTCGAAGCCGTCTTTTGGGATGGGCCCGGCAAATCGGTGGACACTATCGAACTCACAGGGTTTCGAGCAAAGCTCGTTCGTGATAAGCAGAGTGGTTTTCAGGCTGGTTACGAAGAACAGGATGTAATGGAACTGTAGCGATACTGGATAGTTCTATTTACTTTAAAACGATTACAGCGTAAGCCTAACGCAAGCCATAAAAGTGTTTTTGGGCCTAAACATTAAGCAGCAGTAGGTCTATTTTCTTTCTATCTAATTCATGGTCCCTGTGGAACTCCCCAGAAACTCGTTTCAGTTCAGAGTATATTCAATCATACTCGTGACATTATGCAAAGTCATAGGTTGACTGGTGTATAAAAAAAAAAAAAAAAAACTGTATCAAGATACCTTAGGATTGTTTACCTGCTTTAGGAATTCGAGTCAGGGTCTCGTTAGGAAGTCGATTCTTGATTTCGGATACGGTGAATTAAAAGACTATTGGTTCATATCAACAAAGACGTGATTGGCTTATTAGGGAAGGCTTCAATAACGCTGCCAAGGAAGACTAGTTCTCAAAACTATACATGGATAAATGAATGCATCCTCATTTGTCTGAAAAGATCCGCTCACAAGGGCCCCGCCGCGTCTATTCATCTGTGGTACCATTCCGAAATGGGCTATATAGCTGTTTTATACATTACCCTTAAATATTCCGTGGTAATGCATTGATATTGCATTTCGATCCACCGCCGAGGTTGTGCGTATGAACAGTCGGAATTTAAAGGCACAATCGGACCGAGCTGTCGTATCTCGTCCCTAACCTTCCCCTGATACTAAGACTTTCGTACTTGAAGACGTAGGGTATGTTTACGTAGCATTGTCTCGCAATGGCCTGGCTGACACGCTACTCCCTTGTTAGGTATTCATCATGGCAACCCTTTGTTATCTCCTAGCTGCCTCAGCAGCCCTCTTATTAGCCAAATCTGCGCAAGGCGTTCTCACGTACCCTAATTGTTCCGACCCTCCGCTTCAAGAAAATAAAATCTGTAATATGAGGGCAACTCCAGCGGATCGGGCTGCGGCTCTCGTTGCTGCTATGACGATCGATGAAAAACTAGTGAACTTGGTAGAGTGAGTCATTGTCCTTATATTGTCTCTCATGTAGCGGTTGCGGCATGGTAACTATTTTATCGTCTTTCTCTTTTTCCGACTACACCTAGCGGCCCTTAAGCCAAAATGTAAAATCTTTTCAATCTACTGCATCTCAACACCGACTTCGGATTGTTCTCATGGCTTTGTATCAGACTATGGGAAACTGTCCTAAGGTAGCATGCTAAGTGTTCTAGTCATAGCGTTGGCGCTGAAAGGCTTGGACTCCCGAGATATGACTGGTGGAACGAAGCTCTACATGGCGTTGCGTTCTCCCCTGGCGTGCAATTCGCCGACTCAGGCAACTTCTCGTCTGCAACATCATTTCCAAGTCCAATAACAGTGTCTGCAGCCTTCGATGACAGCCTCGTGGAGCAAATGGGGCTTGCTATCGGAAGCGAAGCGCGTGCTTTTGCCAAT
This sequence comes from Lojkania enalia, assembly GCA_010094045.1. Classification (NCBI taxonomy): domain Eukaryota; kingdom Fungi; phylum Ascomycota; class Dothideomycetes; order Pleosporales; genus Lojkania; species Lojkania enalia. The sequence goes on from ML986601.1 coordinate 350,276, forward strand.
GCAGGCCGTGCCGGTCTAGATTATTGGACGCCAAATATCAACCCATTTAAGGATCCGAGATGGGGACGAGGCCTTGAAACACCAGGCGAAGATCCAGTTCGAATCTCAGGCTACGTGAAGCATCTCCTGAAAGGCATGGAGTGGGCAGGCGAGGACCCCGAAATCATGAACAGCCGGCAAATAATTGCAACCTGCAAACACTACGCTGCTTACGATCTTGAGCGTTGGAACGGCATTGTCCGGTATAGCTTCGACGCTATTGTGTCCATGCAGGATCTTGTCGAGTACTACCTACCGCCTTTCAAACAATGTGCTAGAGATTCAAATGTGGGCTCTATGATGTGCTCGTATAATAGGGTCAATGGTACGCCGGCATGCGCCAACAAATACCTTATGCAGACTATTCTTCGCGAGCACTGGAACTGGACAGCTCATAATAACTACATTGTCAGCGACTGCAACGCCGTACACAACATCTATGCCGACCACAAGTGGCTTCAGACGGCAGCCCAAGCCGCTGGAGCCGCCTTGACCGCCGGTACTGATAATGTCTGCGAAGCCGGGGGTTGGTCGACGGACGTCGTCGGAGCCTTTGAACAGGGCTTGGTTAGTGAAGAGGCTATTGATAGGGCACTTCGGAGACAATATGAAGGACTGGTCCGCACAGACTACTGGGCGACATTCCGGGATGATGTAGTTGGGTTTCGTTCTTACGGTCCGGAATATGTCAATACAGAAGCAGCGCACTTGCTAGCCCGTCAACTCGCGACAGATGGGATAATATTGCTTAAGAATGATGCGACTCTGCCGCTACGGACTAGCGAAAACCAGACTGTAGCGGTTATTGGGATGTGGGCAAGTGAATCTCGATCAAGGATGCTGGGTAATTATTACGGAATGCCTCCGGTATATTTGACACCTTTGCATGCGGCCCAAGAGTTAGGTCTCAATGTCAAATATGCAGATGGCCCGACTACCGAGAACGGAGACTATTCAGCTGCATTGGAAGCCGCCAAATCATCGGACATCATTATCTACTTCGGAGGCATTGATACTTCCATTGAAACCGAAGACCGCGATCGAACAACAATCACATGGCCAGACTCACAACTCACACTTCTCCGTAGCCTCAGCGCTCTTGGCAAGCCCGTTGTGGTTGTTCAGCTTGGGACTTCAATTGACAATACGCCACTGCTGACGAACAGAAATATCTCCTCAATTCTCTGGGCAGGTTACCCCGGAATGTATGGCGGATATGGAGTTTTCGACATCATTACAGGCGCCAAAGCTCCGGCCGGTCGTCTTCCCATTACCCAGTATCCAGCCAACTACGTAGACCAAGTACCAATGACGGACATGTCGCTCCGCCCGAACCCAAAAAATCCGGGTCGAACGTACAAATGGTTTGACAAACCAGTTCAAGAGTTTGGCTTTGGCCTGCATTACACGAATTTTACGATCGAATTCGGAGCACCGTATAGCGGGAATACTGTAAAGCGCAATCCGCCAGTCTTCCAATCAAATCTCATCCTCAAGGACTGTAAGCTGCCCCACAAGGACCTCTGTTCTTTCCCTTCTTTTCCGATAATAGTCACCAATAACGGCAATGTCACGTCTGATTTCGTCGCCTTGGTGTTTGTTACCACGAAGCAAGGGCCTGCGCCGCACCCCATCAAGGAACTAGCCAGCTACAAGAGGCTACGGGATATCAAGCCGGGTGAGATGAGGAGTGAGGATTTAGAATTTACGTTGGGTAGTTTTGCGAGGGTGAATGAGAGGGGGGATACGGTGCTGTACGATGGGGCGTATTGTTTGGTCTTAGATGTTCCGGAGCAGAAGAGGCTTTGCTTTGAGATTTTGGGGGGTGATGCTGTGTTTGATGTTTGGCCGCAGCCAGTCGTGGGGAATGGGACAGACAAAAGGTGAAGTGCGAAGCTGGGGGTTAGGAAACAATTTCTTTATAGTCGCGAGCAGAATCGGTTTCCGGTTCTGCGCTTCGATTTGTTCTCCGAGCGCGGTCCCTGTGGCAAGGGTCCTTCCTAGTTAATACTGGCGTATTACGCTTATCTATCGAACTTTGATGACTCAAGGGACGTGATCTGCTACAGTACATAGCAGTACTTCTCTATCACAGTTGAGCTTACAAGGGCGTGGCCGGAGCAGGTCAGCCATTCTCCCTAATAGCACGATCGAGGCGTCCGTATACATTCCTAACCAGACCTAAGTGTGGCAAACTCTCATAGTAAGACATCTCACTACTAAAGGATTGCTCTAGGCAATAAAGTGATATTTTAAATAAGAGGGAAGGGCTAGGAAACATAGTAGGAAAACGATTTTAGTTATGAGAAATTACTGGACCAAGAGCTTGTTTGAGTATATCCGCAGACTTCAGGTACCGGGTGTTTTATGAAACTACGATGTTAATTCCTGGTCTGATAAACCTGTTTCGCAGATGCAGCACCTAAGATAGATCGTTTTCCCTCCCAAACATTCTTTGGAGGTAAGTCCAGCAGTCGTCCCTTTCTGTTGATAATGGAATGGGCTTCGTGATTCCAGTTAGGCTGCGATCAATGCGCATTGGATGCTGTCCTAGATAGACCCACTCTAGTTCCGGTAGCAAACTAGCATATCTCGCAGCTACCGCAACCATATCATTTCGATGCTGCATCTCCCATGCTAGCTCGAGCTTCTTTGTAGTGTCTCCCTCTCTGAAGAAAGGATGATCGATAAGGACTGTCAAATTACGGGGTAGCCTGTCCTCATAATAGCGTTCAGGATCTCCCTCCACTTGGGTCTCCGAGTTTTGCTCAATATACGTATCCCGGGAAAATGCAAGTTTGCGAAGGCATCGTAAACTTCGGACGCAATTCTGCATAGTGTTATGGTTGATGACCCATGAATGCCTCCATCCTATGAAGCGTCCTGCACTCAGACAGAGCTGCTCCAATCCGTGTAAGGTGGATATCTGATCCAATGCGCTTTGCGGAATATGATCGTGATCTTCAGGCCATCTTAAGCTCAAAGATACGAGATTTTTGAATCGTCTGCAGAGCAAAGGGAGTAGTTGTTCTTCAAGAAAGTGAGGTGCTTCGCCATCGATTCTCAATTTCCTGATATGAGAATTGACTTCAAGAAAGCTCAAAGAAGGGTTATTCATCTTAAAGCCTCTCCACACAAATACTTCGAGATTGGGCAGATACCCGCACTTGTTAAAGAAGTCTGCAGTCTTCGGATTTCGGCTGATGTCAACCTCTAAAAAGCGGATCGGGCTTGAGCTGCCCGGCTGAATTAGGATATCGAGCCAGGCAGGGTCGCACTGCACGAAGCTTTCAATCTTTAGATCCTGTAACCGTCTAAAAGATGGGTTCCCGCTGACAGAACTAGGTAGCTGAACGGAGGGAGATGACCGTATGTTAAAGCATGCCCATGTGAGAGACTCTAGAGTTGGTGCTGCAAGGCAAAGAAGATTGCAGATAAGCAGTGATGTGGTAACATCCTCTTTGTCACTCCAAGTCGACCATATCACATCCAGATACAATGAACTCAAGCGCCATCTACATTGGTCCGATGATGGATCTAGGGAAAACTCCTTATTAACCGACACGCGCCGGAGAGTAAGATGTCGAAGATTTGAGGAAATAATCATCTCGAAGAATTTCTTATCGACGGGTGCGCGATCGGTCCAGAGCAGATATTCCAAATGAGGCAAAACCTGGATATTCGAAAGGACCATGCCGATTTTGACCGCGTACTCTCCAAAGAAAGCCTTACATGCTTCGTCAAGTATTGCCTTTCGCACGCCAACCTCCAACTGAGTAAATTCCTCAGAAATCTCAACCTTATGGCGATAAGTAATCCATCTAGGGTTCGTGGCGACAGTTATTTTCCGGATACAAGCCCCTATAGATGGCAACTTCGTTTTACCGTAGCTTTCAGAACGTTCCTCATGCTCCTTTACAAGAACACCGAGGATACCGATAGCGCTGTCACTGTAATCAAGTTTGATGCTCGCAAACTGCCGAGAGCGAGCAAGTTGGCGGCAGTCGCGGTTGACTAGAGCGAGATTTCCTAAGTCTTCTTGAGGAACTAGCTTAATTATATGCCATACGAGCTCAATAGGTAGGCGAGACAGTAGGAAACTGGATGAAAAGGGCTGCCCTTCGTTGATTCGGTCAAATGAGAGTGGGATTAGATCCTCAATTTCTTTGCCGAAGTTATTCTTCATCCCCGAAAAGGTGGGCGTCATTAAATCCATCAAATCTCTGTGCTGAGGCGACAACATGATAGGGAGAGTATTCTGGTTGTTTTGGAGAGCATTAAGCGTACAATTTGTGATAGAAGAAGATAAGCAAGCTATAAAATAGGTGCGGGGTAGTGTTGAACAAGCCCAGTTCGAGGCCGAGTGCAGCTGATTGCGCAGCCTAAAATGTGGCGCAATATGCTTACATCTTGAGAAGTGGACGAACACCTTAATAACGCTAGCATAGAAGACGGCCGACGCGCACGGCTATAAGGTTGTGAGCTCAACTATGGAGTTAGACATCAGACGAGCAGGTCTCATAGTTGGCTTCTGAAATGGAGCAGGCCTAATAAAGAAGAGTGTATATAGCTGGCGCATTGTAACGGCCCATACCGACAAGGTGCATGGCCATATTAGAACACACACACACACACACACAACACGTGAGCTCAACTATGATAGAGGAGTACTGTTGTGAACTGTGGCAGATCACGTGCCTCGAGTCATAGTGCAGAACTTAAAACCGATTCCACTCGCGACTGTATTCCTGCGAGCGATCCTGGTATTCTATTTCCATTTTTAGTATTTTGTGCTAAAAAATGAACGATGTTGATTATTACTGGATACGGGGAGTATCGTTTTGTATGCAGCTTCTGCATCCTCCGTTTCTGATATCATTGAGATCGCCTTAGCCTTCCAATTCCTACGTTACAGATTTACATCGTCAACGTTTAAATCATACGAAAGATTCACCCCAAAAGTGTTTCTAGACAATGGGTTGAGTATATTGAGAAAGCAGTAAAATCTTCTGTTTTTAGAACTTGTCTTCATTATGCAAAGAACGAGCCTTTGTAGCAATCACAAAGTATCACACGCAAGACTATTACAAACAGTCTTGTTTTAGGAGTAACCAAGAATTCACAAGATGCTCCCCATTTATAACCCCGTTCTGCTTCTGCTGATGAGTATCTCATATTAGTACACCTATTCATTACCGACCCGAAATGGGTAGGTACATTACATACGGCATTACGAATAGCAATAGTATATACGTACAAGATGGAAGGTTCACTCTCACAATTTTCAAACACAGTGATGAGTACACGCCATATGTGAATATAAGCAGGCTCTGTTTCCTAAGATTCTATAGGTCAGACTTGATCGATACTCAATGCCGAAGGCAAATTGTCCTACAATAAAATGTCTAGTCTTAACAACAACAAGACAAACTTTTGACATTGAATCAGACGTAGCAATGTACGAATACTACTTCTGCTGTGATGAGTACGCAAAACCCGGGTATGTTCTCGCTGGCTGGGAACATTTCGTCTGCAATGAGTGTACAATCGAAGTTTTTCAGCAATCTTTTAAGAATACTCACGAGTTTCCAGATTCTTGCTGTGGGGCGCAAGCATCACCAAGGAAAATGTTTGAACATCTTTATAATGATGACTTCATCCAAAAGTATCCTCCTCACTTACAAGAGCGCTACACTCCGCAGGCAATCCACGTTTACTGCGCCACGCCGGAGTGCGCACGATTTCTGCCAAGTAGTGCCTTCCAAGACGATTTTAGGTACGCAGTAGCCTACCGAATCAGTGCCCTAGACTCTTGTGTATATTGTGAGAACCTGGGGCTCCCTGAGCACCGATGTGATACACGAGAGGATGCCAATGTTAAGCCAGATTGGATCCCTCCATACTCACCCGACTGCCACATTAAAAAAATCTCCTAGGTGTGGTGGGTGGACTGAGCTCAAGGAGGCATGTAGTTACATGACATGTGGGCATTGAAATTTTGAATTTTGCTTCATCTGCCTCCTGGAGTGGACGTGTTTCGACATAGGCGCTGGTTGCGCTGATTATGGTGACGCTTTCAATGGCTAAGACGAAGAGGGGTATGAACGCTGCCAGCGAGGCCTCCATCGTGACACCCTGGGCAATGACAATAGCCACTAGATGCAACCAAATGAAGGCATCGATGATGGCCCAAACGCAGACGAACTTGATCGGGGAAATGATGAAAATTCCGATGAGGAACTTCCCGGCGGCCAACCTCAGGCTCCACCGAATACACTTGTCTGGGGTCCCGCACAGCTAATCCAGTAGGGACGAGTGCCAAGCCCTGAACCACGCGTGAGCGGGACCTGGTCACTACCACTTCCCAACTCTGATCAATTAGAATGCAGGGATTTATCCCGGTATAGATCTCACTCATGGAAATGACTACTGTTAGGTATGCAACTATTTAATGACTATCTTCTGCATGTGCACTTGGTGCCATATCTTGTCTACAGCTGGTGCTCGGATTCATTCAATGAGTGTGCATACCTTTTCCTCGAGGAGGCTGGTTGCATGGCAGGCCTGCTGGTTTGGGCAGAAGATGGAATTATCCCATTCAGAATTAAACGCCGGAGTTTCATGGATGATGCGAACTCTGACTAGGATGTCGACATCCTATCTAACAAATATGAAGGCGAGCTATTTGCTCTACAGCCGTTCATATATCGTGATTTTGGACTAGAATGGCTACATGAGACTGTAGAGGCCGAATGAGAGGCTTAGAACTCGTATATCATTGGGACGAATGCGGGTTTCTCGTGCCATACTCTCACGGTTCGGTTCGACAGCAATTACTTCGTAGCCCTGTCGGAAGGAGGAGCGTAGCGGCCGTCGTGGCCCGTCCTGCGTGCCGATAAGCCCACTATATTAAGAAATACAAGGGGCACTTTAACTTTAAGTAACTCAACATCTACACACATGTTAATATGCAAGGTTATATGTTTTACACGATCCCTATTATGGATTAGCCTGATATTATGTGATACCTGGAAATGATAGTATAAATAGCCTTGATTCTCTATAGATATCAGTCAACAATCTTTCCTCCTCATCTTTCCTGATACTTTACATAATATTTTCTGTAATTCTAAATAATTTATATGCCGTAACCTCCCCCCAGAGATGTCAATTCCTGCCTACCTAAAAACTACGTTTACATCGTCGCCTTTAGGGCTATCTTACGGAAAGCGTCGTTATTTGAGACAATAAATTCCTTCACTACAACACCGCTATTAACCTCGAGTCATTCATAATGCTCATAAACTGGCCTTATCTAAGCCTTAGAGTTTCACCACGATACTGGCATATTATCATTAGCCTTATATCTGCTGTAGCGAGCAAGTTCGCTACGCAAGTTGGTACCTCTAAAAGAAGAGATCAACAATCCAGGCTATTGCAGCCAGCGCCTTAAGTTGACACATCAAGTCACAGCCACGCATTCATTAAGTGCACTTGATGTATATCAGGCTCTCATATAGTTAGTAATCTAGTTAGAGGTAGAAAGTATTGTCTCGACAATTATATTGCCTTCTTCATTCTTATAATGCCATTACACTTGCTATGTCTCTTGCACTAGAGATGAGTAGTGCCGGAGGCATACTATCGTAGTAGGATGCTCCGGGCCAAGCACACGCTGGTACCTGCTACTTGCCCTTTCATACAGCGATGAAGCAGCTTCATATTGATGTTGTTTATGAAAGAGGAGATCTATGCAGTATACGCTGTTCAGCATGTCGGGGTGCTCCTTTCCCAGCGTCTTCTCTCTCCCCTCCAGCGCTCGCCGGTTCATCTCCTCGGCCGTCTTGTACTTCCCCTGATACTACAGCACTCTGGCAAGGTCGATCAAGCTGGCCAGCGTGCCGGGGTGCTTCTACCCTTCTACCCTTTCCCTCGTCTTGATTGCGCTGATTGCCATGATCTCAGCCTTCTCGTATAGCCCTTTCGTCCACATATACCATGTAGCGTTGCTGAGCAATTGTACCTAGTCTACTAGCAGCTCTTGCGCTGGCTCATGCTCAAACATTGACTCCACATACGGAAGCAGCGCCTGGCACTTTGTCCAGTTCTGAAAATCTCCGCTGGGAAATTCTTTTGCCGTCGGCATTGTAAACTTCCCTCTCCACCGCTCCAACTCATTCAATGACGACAGCCACACTCTTATGCAGAACTGCACTAGATAATGAATTCACTCAAGTCTCTCTCTGCCGTCGCTGTGACTAGCGAGTATGCTCGCAATGTGTCTAGATCCTCATCATCTCCTTTGCCTCCGTCTCCCCTCTGTGTTAAATGACCACGCAGTACTGACTCTGGAATCCCTTGTGGATTAAAGAAGCTCATCAAGGACAACAAGTCTGCAACCGACGGCCTCTCCTTGCGGATCCGTTCGAACGATGTCTGCCGCCCAGTGACCACTGCATTCGATGCACCTTCGTCTCGATGAAGGCCGCCGTCATCCCTATTAACCAAATTACCCTTCTTTTTATCATTCTCCCAGAAGTGCTCTAGTTATTTTAGTATCGTCATACGAGGTGCGGCCCGATTGATGTAGGCCGCCGCCTGGCTAATTGCGAGAGGTATGCGACCGAGATTGCGAATCAAATCTGCCATGCCGCCTTCACCAGACGTGTCCTCAACCTTGTTCCGGAGAATCTATACTGTGATAGGGATTTTGGCAAGTCTACCGAGTTGTATCGGATATCAGCTAATATACCCCTTTCCTATGTACATAAATATGGCCTGCTGGCCATCCTCAATCAAGCAATTCAGTTCCTCATATCCCTCCCTGAGACAAGATTCGCCTCTCACCGCATGTACAGCTTGGCCTCCGTCCATAGCATGAACTTTCTCGACTTATAACTTCCCACCAATCCCATAGCCGCACCCTTACTCCGTGATGTAATCAAGCTCGATCCATGGTGGCTCTGGGGCAGTAACGTCGCCAACGATGCTGGCACGTCTTCCGAGTCGTCTCGCCTATTTCGCTTCGGAGAGAACAATTCGACATTGTCTGTATTATCTAGAATGATCACCCACCGGCCATCACTTCCATCGCATAGCCAGTCCCTGACTAGCTTAAGAGTGTCAACCCTCGGATCGTTTCGACTAGGCAGCTCGAGCCTGTCAATGATGCCTCTATCCGCTTCTTCAACCCGCGCCTTGGAACTCGCGTGTACCTAGAATACCCAGGTCTGCGGTGACCTTGCTCGGACATCGTGGCACTACTGGATGGTGAGCTGCGGCTTGCTATGGTATTGTCAAGACCGCAGAAAGCATAGTGATAGTAGTAGACCTAACCCCCCCCCCAAAAAAAAAAGACCAACGAGGGCGCCACGACTGGCTGGTGCAGCACAATTCTCATTGAGCCAGGCTACGATGTCAGGGCGATCCACGAAATCGGAGTCTCGGCTGAAAGCGATGGTCGAGAAGGGTACACGCCCGCGCCCGGGCTCCAGAGACGTTTAGTTTTGCAGAGGTTGATAATATCGTTTAGCACGCTATCCGTAAAGGCTAATCCTCCGAAGTGGAAATTCATCGTCATACCTGGCTCGTAGTGCGGGGCAGGAATAACGATCCTGCCGCCAATGGGCCCGTGGAACTCGTCGGCCATTCTCAGTAATATACGGCTATTTGTACATTATGTAGCGAGGGTACGAGAACAATAGAGGGCACATGTTTCTGGCCGCATAGACGAGAGCCGAAGGCCGAACAGAGCCTTGTGTACTACGGCTGTACCCTCAGCCGCAGCCTATCGGGCTTCCGCTCTACTACCTTATTTATTCTGGCACTCTACCAACATATCCAATGTCTTAGTTTTTAACTTCTAGATGCCTATATTTCTACTTGACCTTTCATGGCGGGCTTTCTTCCCTTAAGCTCTCGAGAGGCCTTGTCAGATGGTTGCAGGAAAGAGGATGCATGGCTACGGAAAGATCCATTTCTGCAAGGAACGGGTAGCTAGGGACGGCCTCCAATACTTCTGGATAGATATTTGCTGCACATAGGAACATCACCCGTACTGACAGTTCCCTACAAAAATGAGTGCATTTGCCGCTGTAATCAGCGGGTGGTGTCCCTAACCCTCAAAGAACCAAAATTGCGTAGGACACAATTGTTTGCTTATTTAGCTGTATTATAATTCTGTCTTTACTTGTGCTTGCTCTCATAAACGTCTATTTATATAGACTTTCGCAAAGAACAACCCTACTTAATTCTATTCCTGCTTTAGGGCTCAAATATTATTTAATTAAATTAAGCTCTAATTAGCCGTATTAGATGTCGCAGTTGTGCAATCATACGCTAGCTTTAATCATACCTGCGTTCACCAAGGCTTGATCATGTATACCATGTGTTAACTGAACACTAAGCCATTCATCCTCAGGCTAATCCAAGTTTTGCACACTTCCCCGCCAGAAAACCAAAATTTCGGCTCTTAGCACGATAGCCCGCTTTTAGGCTTCATACACTTCGGTTATACTCTCCCTTCAACTTCCCCACTAGCCTATAAATGTCACGTTAGTGTACCGCGATGACCTCAGCATGATCCTTGTATCTAAAAAGTCCGGAAATTGCTTATCCTTCTAGTATATTAATTTGAGATAGGTGTGACAGAATAAATATCGGGGGTATGTACCTGGATGCAACAATCCATTTTCAGCCACTGTGACCTCTGCTGATAAGGGCCTAGTAGACCAACAAGAGTACTTATTTAGTAGCAACGGTACATTTTCCTTTGATGCCTGGTCTTAACCGCCTTCCTATGGGCCTAGTGTGACCAAAGTTTCCGATCATACGTTGGCTAGTGTGACGAGGCTCCTGCGACTGGTGAAGAGACTCTTGTGACCGGTGAAGAGACTCTTGTAACTAGGGAAAGGGAAAAGGGTCTGTAGCTTTCAGCCTAACTAGAAACACTTTTATGATCCTAGCCTAAGATATTATGCTTTGTCCACCCACTCTCTGAGTTCACAATACCCTACGAAGGATATTTAGCTTTCTAGCTAGAACATACGACCGACACAAATAAATTCTGTTAGCGCAGTGGGCCTCGCTGCTAGTGCTTCGCAATTCGTAGACATCGGGGGAAGGGCCTTCGCAGGAACGGTTAAGCTTCTTAGAGACATTAGGGACACTCCAAAGTGGATATGCGACCTCCTAGACGACGTACAAAACTCGGTTGGGCACATCTCTATTCTACGAGAGATCATAGAGCGATCCGGCTTCGAGGATTTAGTCCAATCCAACCATACCATAGTCAGGGGCGCGAGCGGCAAAATAAAAGACGCCTACGATGATAGACTTGAAGAATACTTTGGAACCTTATTCTCAAGACATCAATCTATCCGCACAGAGCGAATTGAGAAGGAAATGGAACGCTACCGTGTCTATTACAGAGCGAAGCAATATCGAGCAAAAGATCCAAAGAGTTCTAATGCTTAACCATGAGGTTTCTCGGGCGCTGCAAGTCATTCAGCTGGAAATGCAGAAAACCATGGCGTATGCTCGACTTTTCAGGTCTCATTCGTCACGTTGACTTTGCTAATTTGCATCGTAGCATCCGGTTAGAGCGAGCAAGTTCCTCTGCCCAATCTGAACGGCAGGCATTGGTGTCTCCGGCTGATCATCTTAAGTCATTAAGCCAGAATATCCAGCATGATACCAATGATACCAATTTAAATCTTGCACAACTCCAGTTGCAGGTCGCATCTTCGAAGGCTCGCGTTGACGAGATAGGCAGTCATATTAAGGATGTTACACTGGCTGTGAAATCCGCCGACGATACAACCAAGCGCCTGCAGGCAGACTCCGCGGCTAGTTCTAACAGTTTACATGTGGACCAGATACAACTTCGCGACACAGTAGACGCTACAAGAATTGAATGCCAGCGGATTGGCAACGAAGTCCAGCAACTACGAGATCACATTTTACTCTGGATAATTGGAAGTCGTATGGAGTTCTCAACTTATGAGCCAATTATGTCCCTCTTATCCAGTGCGGACAGTTCTGATCTCCGGGTTGAGCTGGCAAGGAAACTCGCTGAGTCTCCTAGCGGATTCAGAAAAGCATGCGATAATACGCTCTACGGTTTGCAAACGACAAAAGAAACCCGGCTTCGACGTGATCGGCGGGCTCAGAATAGTTGTGTTTGCAAACTCGTCCTGAATCGGTTAATTGCCAGAAGAGGCAGATTAAATTTTGTCTTCGAATCAGATGCTGAACACTTTCCCGAACGCATATGCTATCTTAGGCAAAAAAAGAAGTGGAGGTATACATTATCGGCTCACCTTCTGCCACTTCTCAGAAGAACTTTGGACATAACGATTACAATAACTTCAGGAGCTGGTGGTTGCTCTATTGGAGTCTTCCTCAATTATTACAGGACAGTGAGGAGGTCTGAATCAGAACTATACAGGTTATTTGATCACTTCCCTGAGAATTTAATACAGAGGAGGTGTGCTAAGCCAATCCCTTTAGTGCAGGAAGGGCGAATTGTATTTCTTAAGACCTCTGGTTTAAATTATCATTCCGAGCTGGTCACAATCGGGGATTCAGCGGGTGAAATCGACGGACTTGCCCGCTCATTCATTGAACTCCTACATCGCGGTTATGGATGGGATAAAGATGAGTACGGAAATACAGTTCTTCACGTAAGCCTGGTTTTAGAATTCGTAGTGGCTGCTGAAAATTGTATACAGGAACTTGTTCATCTAGCGTTATACCTTGGATCAGCACCGAGCAAAGGATATGCACAATTACAAAGCCTAATAGAAATGGTACTTGCAGCGGGCGTAGATATCCTTGGGTCTTCAAAATGCGGAATCTACCGCCCTTATATTGCATACAATATCTGGTATGGATTTTACGAAGTCTTGCCCAGTTTCCCCGTACTCGCTAATATGAAGTTCATTTTAGGATTGGCGATGTCTGTACTGTTCCACAGATAATAGCGAACTGTGCAGTCGAATTTCCGGACGTATTTGACAGGATTCCTTTCTACGATGCGATTGGAGACTATTCCTTCAACGAGGCCGGAAATATTTACAAGGATTTGTTTGACGGCTGCATCTATTACGTACTCGCAGTTTTCAAAACACCATTGGGTAGAGATGTGTTACGACATCAAAGAATTCTGCGCGTGCTCCGTCATCACCTAGATCTTACGATATGTGAGTACTCGGTTCATGTCGATTTTATCCGGAGAACTTTCTTACAGCCCCATGTAGTATTCGGCTACGGACCGTTCGAGAGCTCGATCCTGTCTCGTTCACAAGATTATATGCTTCAGATTTTTAAACACAACGGCACTCTCAACCGCGACTATAAGGGGAGTGGCCTATACCCCTTAGATTTTGCCCTCGGCTGGCCAGATGGTTGGAATATGCTTTTAGAAGCCGGATATAAAGCAGAAACCACCCTGGAACTTTCGATTTCTATCGGCGATCTGGAGTCGACCATGATACTTCTCGAAGCCAAAGGCTTCTCCTTGGCAGAACATCCTTCGATCCTGGTAATAGCTTCGCAATCTGATAGCTTGGATGTGCAAAGGGCCATCATTGGTGCATTAAAGAAATGCCGAGAAAACCTTAGGAACATTGCGTTGGAAAATCTATTTGACAAGGAAACGGATGGCCAAGGCCTATTACAAGAGAGTGTCTCGGATTCAAGAGCAATTAAAGTATGGAATGAATTGCTCAAAAGAGGCATTCCCGTACCGAAAGAATTGCATCCCGGGCACTTTCCCACTATCTTTGCCTTGGTGAGGAGCATCTGTCGAGTTGAGTTTCTGGACGCACTCTATGACGCCGGATTCGAGTTTGTGGATGGAGAACACAAATCCATTGGAACGCCGCTTCTTGAAATGCTACGTTCCAAAGCTTGGGAATATAGCAATGGCCTTAATCTAGTCAGATGGTTCATAAACAAGCAAGCAAATTTAAACTTTACTACCGATGATTCATTTCCAACAATATTGTTTTATTTCGCCATCGTGTATGTTCATTCCACAGAAGGAATTTCATCTAAATACACTGAAAGTTTTCTGAAGGAGTTAGCACCTCTTGCGACTTCTTTCTGTGACCCGCTCCGCACGGATGGATGTTCCTGCTACTGTTCTTCTCTTAAAGGATGCCTACCTCCACACAAACTTTGGATTTGTAATCCTCAAATGAAGGATCACAAAGGATGCATGTCGATAACTAAAGCATTACTGAATTCGAGTCTTGAAAAATGGGTCCAACTCTGTCGATTGGATAGAGCCCAAACCACACTGTACTACAATGAGATGTCTCGAGTTGAGATATTCGACCGCCTTGGCATGGCTCATACCTGCTGTACGTATTCCGATAGACCGAGAATCTCCAAAGAGACCATGGAGGAAGTCCAACAGGGACAGCTGCGAGACGAGGATTCGCAGCTATCTGGGCAGCTCAACCTGATCATGGAAGCGTACGAACAACTTAGGAAAGAGTATACGGGAAACTTTCCGGACTTTTGGGCACACTGGTGGGTGCAAGTTGACGAAATCCTCCCTGAATTAAGCCCAGAGGAGCGCTGTAGATGCAAAGGATTAGACCGCCTTGGAAAAGACTTCCACACTTCAATCAGGGAAAGGGTCAAATTCCTCTCGGAATATAGAGCTAAAGTCGAGGAAAATGCTCTTAAAGCGAATGGATACTACGGCATGCAATTTGTGGATGTCATCCGGCTGCATTTTGCCGACTGTCTTAGCCAAAAATTGTAATCTCGGCGAGCCAGCTTTGTGTATATATGAGATCTCAAAATAGAAATTGGTGCTTCAAAGCCTAGTGCATATCAGACTGCCATGCAAATAAGTTCATGCTAGTCACTGGAAATTTCGTCGATTGAAAACAATGCATGGATTCTAGCTTGGAATTAGAAGTGGAAGTCTTCCTAGTGTGAGAGTCATGTAAGATGATTCGCGAGACGAATGCCATAGTTGTAGTGAGCGCTGCACTGAGGCGATTGCTAGCTGAAAACAGAATGCCCTGAAGGGTAGCGAGAATTGTCTCGCAGCTATCCTATATCCCCGCTTAGGTTAATACGCTAGCTGATCGTGAGATCCACCGCCTGTGCATGGCTCATACTCAAGGCGCGTGACTCGGCTGAAATGTCATCGAAGGCATCTACCGAAGATCTCTCTAGGAGCAGCCCTCCATCAGTTTGGGATAAATGATACAGTTAAAAATGGGAAATGTTTTCTGCTAGTGGCTTAGCTACATTGCCCTAGGTAAATTCGTACTAGTAACTGTTACGGCTAAGCTATTCACAGTTAGCCCCTTGGCAGGTCTAGGGATATATATGTAGCATGTCTCGCATTTCTAGTCAATAGACGCAGTTTTCCAACCCTCATCAGAGCCAGCCAGCTCTGACAGTAACACTTGTTGTTAGGGACAGCGTTCTATACCACTCTTCAACTATAACAAAAAGATACGAATAATCAAACATTATTGAAATTTGTATGTAGAATAGTATATATAACCTTGAAAACAAAGAATATGGATGGACAGCGTCGTGCTGCAAGGTTCAAAGTCTGAAGTGAGGCATTGAAGACCTTATCCGAATACTTCCAGGCGAGTGTGGAATTGTAAGCAGGAGTGGGTGGGGACCGTATGGGGGTTGTATTGATGGATTTATTGATGACTGTGCTAATGGTTGTCCTGACCTGTCGGTCAAGATATAGTGGGGGAATATATAGTACATGAGACTGCTTAATCAAGGGTTGCATAGCTGATCAGACACGTGACTTGAGCTTACAGAAATTCAGTGCTGCTAATGATGATCATGCTGTGGTACTGAAAGACGAGAATATCAATGCAATTTACGTGTGATTCACTAAAATGGACGACTAGGATAAAGAATAGTTGTGGAAATTTGGCCAAATTTGCCAGTTGACAGGCATCCTTAGAATTTGGAAAATTATCAATGCCGGCGACTAATATCTCTTCAATCGCAAGTTATTGACAGAATTCTTTAATTGGCGGCAAGTAAAGATTGTAGACATGGCACGCATGAAAACGGAGTTTGCCCTACAATTACCTCTCCCCTGCTTTTCTTCGACCATGCAAGAGCTTCGGTAAGATTATGAAATTTCTGGCGTACAACTGTGCTGGCCATATTTAGGGAAAGTGGCCTTATGGATTCAGGTGGACCTATCAGCATCTTTGCCCACCTGACTTTGTTGGTGAGTAAACTTCGCGACGGATCCTATTCAAGTTGACGCCAGCTATAGGTCCCATAAATCGCGCATGTGACGAGCTGAAATCATCCCTTTATTTTGAGGCATGGAGCCATGTTGGTGACCTCTTGGGTCGACATGACTACTATTGCAGTATCTGGGAACCCACAGCTGGGCAATACTTCAGCGTATTGGTTCAAACCAAAGCTTACCCACTCAAAGATACATACCCTAGAAACTCCCACAAACGATAGCTTTAGTCGTCTGGCAATTTTAACACGGTACAACCGTCCGGATGTAGTAAATATAGCATCAACTGGAATGGAGTGGTTGAGTATGCCAAGGATAATGTCGGAGTCTGCCTTTATGGGCTTTGCATTAGTTGCATAGGCAAATCAAAGTCGAAGAGGGATAATACGGATAAGGGCTACTAGATGCATCTTCACAGAGCCGACCGGAGAGGGATAAGGGGTGTCGTACCAGGCATGGAGAGCCGACATGGTATGTGCCTTGGTGTGGACGGGATGAACACCACTAAAAGCTACTGAAGTGGCACAGGGAAGAGAATAGGGTACGCTATGTGCTTATATGAGGTGTTATGCGACGTCAAGGACTACCCCAGTACTTGTAGTGAGGTTTCATAGCCTGCGGTCTATACTAATCTAGTAGCAAAAGTAGATTAGACCAAATTCTAGGTGAACTTGTAACAGAATTTATATGCTTTACATATATTTTCTCCGTGGGGCTATGAGGAACATTTCACGATAGTGGGCTGGGAACATGTCCATGGACAAGAAACCGTCAATTTTTGCATGTAGGCTTAACGATCTAGGTGGTTTTACACATATAACATCCTTTTACACAACGGTTCAAAACCAACACATTTTACCATAAAACTCTTAGTTTCATAGTTTCTATGAAATATTACAACAAGCTCCAAATATTGCTCAGCAGTGATGTATCTACTACAACCTCCGATCCTATAAGGGAACTGGCGGTTTTCCTTTAGACATCATAATTCTTTTGAGCCAAGCACACTTTGCAACAATTGCCGCCTAGACAAGCGGCATATTGGGGTCATCAAGCATATCAAATGTATGCCAGCCTCCTGGCCAAATATGTAATTCACACGTGGAACCGCAACGCCACATAGTCATAGCGAATACACCCCAGGATCCCAGAACACTTCACACTCGCCAGCATCGATATACATGGGTGGAAGATTCGATAAGTCTGTAGCTTGTGACAGTGATTAGTATGGTGTAACCTTGTCTGTTCCACGATCCTTTCCTAGGACATGGTCCCACGCCATGCGGTTCGTGACTCCACACTACGGGATGCCGTGTTCGAAGTTTTGGTCCGACACGTTTTCGCACCGGTCGTCCAACATGGGTGTCAACGGCACCTAGGCCTTGATAGGAACAGAGGGAGATTTTCTGTCTCGGGCCATGAGGCATGTTGCTGCGGCCAGAACATCACCACCAGAAACACCGAAGACGACGATTTCTGCAGGATCTATTCCTAAGCTAGTGGGGTTTTCAGACGTCGAGACGAGTCCGGCGTAGCAGTCTTCTGCTGGTCCCGGTGCGCGAGTTTCCGGCGCAGGACGGTACTCAACTGACACAGATAGGATTATTGTGTTGCTGTTAGGTCCCGGAATGGAATGTTCTGGGTGTTTTAGGTGTGCGTTTGCCTTAGTAATCTCCGTCCGGGAACTCACCCCTTCGGGTTTAGCGCAGTCCCTCGCGTATCTCTATCGGGTATCGCTCCTCGCCCTATCAACCCGCCGCTTTTCATGTCTATAAAATGCTCGCCCTCCTGTTACCAAGCTTCCTCCTCATCTCTTTCCCTTAATTCTCTAACCCTACCCCGGCGCCTCTGCTGCCAATCAGTCTACGCCTTTCTATACCTCGCCTTGCTGCCCCTTGTCTCATCTCCAACCACCAACTAAAAACTCGCTCTCTAACCAGCCAACATGCTACCGACTTTCTTAGTTTCCGCTTTATCATTCTTTTTACCAAGGGAGGCTATAATGCTATTATATGACTTCCGTATGGACCTATCGATCCGCTAGCTTCAGCTAAGTTGGATTTAGAAGGCTTTAACTCTTATGTTTAGAATATCTGTGAGGCCCGCTCGAGGCTAAATAGGGCCAGATCCGGGCACGGACTAGATCCGGGCCCAGTAACAGGCAGTCTTTGCCGGATTGACATCGGTCTACGGTGACATAATATACCGCTTCCAGTGTCCCTTTTTTGTTGCTGCTAATATTCCACTGCATTTATATCAGATACACAACCTGGACCTTGCTGAGCACAATCGAACAGGCAGTGACCGATCGGGTTATTATATCTAAAGGGCTCACCACCGACACCACGTTCAGAATTAAATTTGTTTCCGCTCAAGGAGAAGAAGATTCTGTTTATGCAGAATACAACCAATAGCTGGAGAACAATGGTTTGAATGCCGAGCTACTCTCTTAAACACGTTATCTGTGCAATGAATATATCCTCATAACTTGTCGTGAACGCAGACTGGATATCTGAGGCGGAATTCGCCGACTGGCTTTCGTCCATGAGACAATGTCATATGGAAAGTATCTCCACACACGCCTAGTCATCATCACAGACGCCAAAAAGCGGGTAATACTTCGACATTGGAGTTCAGTTTGGCCCTGAGATTTCCGAACAACCAACGACACTTAAGGAGGCCATATGGCGCAGAGTGACAAGAGAATCAAGCCATTTCTATTCTGTGTACATACATACTTCAATGGGTTAAGATAGTAAAGCAGCTCTTATATCTACGTTACAGATGATAGCAATGACTAAGCTAGACTTGAACAAGATGGCTTAACGCGTGATATCGGTTATAGAAACATCTAATAAATGTATATTGAATATGGGACGACGGAACTCGGGAAACTTCTATTGGTATACTTGGAACAGCGTCCCTAGAGGTAACAACACCCATATGTGCAAGAACAGACACAATCAAGCGGGGAAAGGTTGAAACTGTATTAGCTACATGTGATATCAAACACGGAAGTCGCACTACGTTTTAGCCTTGCTCTATGCAGTTCTTGGTTTACCCCTCACCCTAAAAGTATTTCTTTCCACTTCATCCCTCTTTTACAGGTGTGCCACAAAGCACTTTTGACAATCCTTCCCAATCCTGCTCGCTCAGCTATGCCCCCCGTCCAAGTTATCATCATTGCATTGAACTCTCGGAAATCTTTTACTGGCGCCCCACCGTTTGACAGGTGAACAACATACGGTGAACGCTCTGTGGTGGGATTCTGTCCTTCAGATAATAGAATAAACTCCTGCAGCGAAACATCCTCTCTACCCGCCCTCTCAGTCCATCCTTCATCTAGCAAGACCCATCCGCAGGTCTGTCCGTTTGCGTCACGAAGAAGGAAGAGGCGTACGCCATTCCCTGTATTCTCCGGGTCGAAGCTAGAGAACTTGAGCACCGCAGATGTATCGGGCTCGATTTTGAAGTACGCAGAGATTGTCCAGAACTGAAGGTAGCGAATATGCTTTCGCTGGGGCTCGAGCTTCTCAAGACGACGGGGAAGCATGTCTGGGGTTGGTGCGAAGTTACGGGGTTGGAATCCAAATCGTCTACTATGATCTGTCGCAGTTGGGGAGAAGCCTCGCAGCCATGGTGGACCTTCCATGCGGTATGTCGCCGATTTGGTGTTTGTCCCGAAGGAGCTGTACCAGACAATCCAACATTTCTCCTTCAACCACGCCTCTACCTTTTGAATCTCGGAACTTTCACTTGAATCTTCGAGAGACCCATCGTCGAACCAGTGGACTTTGCCAAGCCAACCAGCCCACGACCAGGTTGAAAATCCAACCCGACGTGTAATGCGTTCCCTTGGCTGCCACAATAACGCCATATCAAAAATCGAGACCGGCAACCCTTCCAGTGTCCGTCCAGGGCAAATCATTCTCAGTATCCCTCTGAATGCATTCAAGACGTCTCGCTCATGCGTCATGCTGCGACAAGAGAACGTCTGGACCCCTCGACGATAAGTGCTCCATAGATAACAATTATCCGGGAGTAGTTTGATTAATTTTGCTCCATCTTGCATAGCCGCATCCGACTCTAGCGACTTTCCGGGAACCACCTCTTCGGAATATACCGCTTCTTTACATGAGTAATACACTTGACCATTCGAAGCAAAAACCAACAGTCGGGTGGCCAGCTGGTACTCTTGAAATGTCCAGGCTCGCAGGTTGTACGTCGAGCACTCTAGGAAGTCTTTAAAATCAAAATGAAGGGAAAGTGTAAGATTCGGGGAGATTTGCGAGCGCCATTGGCGCCATGTCCGCTTCTCTGTTACTCCAGAAAGAGGAGAGTTGGAATTCTCGGCCGTTCCAGTAACGATGGTCAGCAATGATTGAGTATATATTCTATCCATATCTTCTATGCACTGTCTTCTAATAGCATCCGAGTCCTGCACGATACATAGAGCATCGACCCATAGATATCGTTCGCCTAGCTTCTCAACCATTTTCATTGCATCGTAGATGGTCCGTGGTAGCTGAACGTTTCTCAAGCTGTATTTTCGGGAGAACTGTTTGAATTTGTCGGCACTCAAGGTCAGCTGGATAGTGTCTCCCCAGACATAGCTGCCAAATGGAGGCTATAGTTAGCAAAGGTCTCAAATCGGTGCCTACAACCCGAAAAACGCACCTAAGCGCGATGTACCGGCAGTTATCTGGTGCATGAACAATACACTCCTGTTTGACGTCAATCACTATAAATGTCTCTGTTGGCTTGACCAAAAATAGGTTGTTGTTCCCATGACAAGTTGCATGGTTTTTCTCGCAATGTTTAAGCCAGCGCCTGATAAGCTCGAAGTCTAAAAAATCCGACTTTACTGACGAAAGCCGACCGAAATGTGGTTGGTCTGGAAGCAGTCGAGACACTGCGCGAATCACGAGCTTGTATGTCGCTTGTGGTATCCGCGGCGATTCCGGCCAGACAAGGATCGACAAGGCCGAGCTTTTCAGACGCTGCTCTCTGCTTGGCCCGAGAGCATTAATCCAGGTTCCAAATATTGTGATTCGACAAAGATCAGATAAATTAGTAATATTCCTCAATGGACCGTCTCGAAAGGCTGCGAACATTAGTCGACAAAGATGACATCCCTTGATGCGGGCGCTAATTTGTTCGAGGGTGCCTAAGGAGTATATCGGAGCTTTGAGATGCGGGTTATCGTCCGTCCCTGGGTGGGAAATGAAACTCGAAAGAGAGATATCCAATTGCCCGCATGAATAGCAGAAGTCCATATTAGTTACCGTCGTGCTAAAGCATGGGACGACCGGCGTGCAGTTTAGGTGGAGGTTCAGGCAACTGAATCTGGAAGCTTGACCGGAAGGGGGCTATGCGCCGGGGCAAACAAGTCAATACGGAGGGGGAAGAAATTACACCATTCACAATCTACTATGTCTTACAATGATTAACACATCAGGATGCAAGGCATGAAATCACGTTGCATTGCATTTGCTTTTCCCACACTAGCAAGCGGGGTAAGAGGCTTCAAAATATCTGCGACTGAGCCAGCCCCGCTACTCAACCTCCATCACTCTTCTCAGCTTTCGATGGCTGACAGGCCAGCCCAAGTCGTCCCCACAACATGCACCTGTACATCAAGGGACCGAGTTGGAGCCTTGAATTTGCTTCGAACGCCAAGCCAACACCAACCACAACCTTGAAGCCGAGCGCACAGCCATTATGTTTTCCGCACTCTCTTAAGACTTGCATTCCGCCTAATAGAGGAAAGCCTCATACCTGCAGCATCCGCAAAAGAACTGGGTATCTAGTTTTTAAAGCCGCTCGAACGAACCCCTGTGTTAGCAAGCGAATTCAGCGGTCATTCACACAAGATCAGCTTTCCGAGCTACCAGTGCACCAACATCTACCTGCTAAGCTTAAATGCTCCCCTGTATACTTCGAGCTCCATAGCACAGGGGGTGATCCCTAAAACTGAGGAAGCTCGGTGTTCTTCCTCAACCCCTTTCGCGTTACACCATCCCTTGGTCTGACCCATTTTTCTACTGAAAATATATCTAGAATGAATATCTATCCGCGATCTCGCCTGCAACTTGGGATCTTAAGTCTGCCGAAATTGTTTTAGTAACCTTTTTAGGTTTTCGACCTTTAGAGACTGATCGTACACTACAACGAACGCAGAGCCACAGTCTTCTATGTTGTCTCAACCTTCCCTATGGCCATTCAGCCTGATTGACACGCCTGATTGCAGTTCCCAATTGTGTACAGTCCTATACACTACGAATAATTATCATTTCGGCCCTCCGTACCAAAATTTCTCTTATAAGTCCTCGCTTCTATTGCCAATCTCACCGATCTCAGAACCCTTTCTGTACTCAAGCAGCGCTTGCGCATTCGGGTCATACTCCCAGTGGAAGCCCTTGACATCCAATCGAGACGGTCCAACCTCGTATGCGATACGACCGTCTGTATGGGAGAGAACTCGATCAACGGATGTGATCTCAAGCTCACAATGCAGCGCTTTGACTCAACCACTGCCATGTGGCTGTTGTGATAAGGGTTTCACTGGAAAATGCCAAAGAGGGAATCGGTCTAGACATATCAAAGCAAAACATCCAGAAGTTTCTGGGTTATCCACTAGGCACAAGTGCAGAGTATGCCTAAATGAATACAACCGAGTAGACGCTGGAAGAAAGCATGAGTGGATGAAGTATCGGTATTCACATGCGAAGCCCCAGAAGAGATTCAAGAAGAGAACCTATACGCCTACCCTACCTACTTCACTGCTTCGATCCGTTGCAGAGGTCAAGCCTTCGTTGTCCACTCAGCCACCGCCTAGGACCAGCCTCTACCCTCACTCGCATGCAAGCCCTCCTTAAAATTCATATTTCGGGGACGTGTACAACGTCTTGGCCATCATTCCGGATTACACATTCGGCCTGAAACGGGAGAAGTCTTCCAATAGTCCAATCCATTGCGGTTTCTGTGACGAGGAATTCTCGGGACGACTTCAAGGAGAAAATCGGAAATTACATATCAAGTTCAAACAACTCGGGAGACGTTGGCAAATTGAAGAGTTCAGCTGTTGGGTGGACTAGCGTGCATACCTGTGGAACTTGCGATGCAGATTACAATCGAGTAGATGCTCTGAGAAGAAATGAAATGAGGCAACGCCCAGTAGCCAACGCGGACCAAAAACCGAGGAGAAGAGAAGTGGAACGTGGGGGTAACATCTCTGCCAAGTCTTCTGTTGGCAGTATCTACGACAGTAGTACGAACGGAGTCAGCGCTAGTATAGCTTGGGAGCTAACAACGTCTTCCCCCAGAGAACAGCTGACTAATCAAGAGCTGACGCCTGAATGCTCACAAGATGCCATAGGAGCTGCTCACGATCAGGTTAAACGATCGATTTCTTTGCCCTCCACAGAAAAGCCCTTGGAGAGAGATGTCGACCTCTTTTCAGATCTAATCCAACACTCAATATCCACGCTATACGCATCTACCGCACCTGTTCTCGCTAACCCATTCATGAATACAGTTCTTCAACTTAATCAAGTGTGACTCTTCTACACTTCTAGAGGAGGGCCCATCATATGGGATCTAGACGGCGGCGATATTTGCCAGAGAACGAATAGTTGGAATTTACGCGACGGTCTAACAGTTGTACGCAGCACCATTCGTCATGCCACCCCTAACGACTCTGGTATCCCCACGCATTCACTCACTGTAACCATAAAATCTTTTTCGCCCGGAAACTTCCCATTTCCTGGTTTAATCAGATTAACTTCCCTTCAAAACCCCTCTTTCCTGGAATCGGTCTGCAATTTCAGCAGATGCGTTACGCCTTGCGTTGGAACGAGCAACAGCCCTACTATTTCCGTGGAGGTAAGGCGCCCGTATCAACTCGAGCTCCAGACTTGGAGGCTGCTTATCCTCCCATGAAGTGCTAGCACTGTAAGAGGGCATTCACTGGACAAAATAGACGGAGGAACCTTGTCGGACATCGGAGGCGGGCGCACGGCTATAGGCCGCGGACGAAGGCTAGGAGAAGAGGGAGTCGGAAGTCGAAGAGATGCGAGGGCAGGAATGGTATGAGAGGGTGTAAAAAGTCAAGGTAAGTATCATTTTATAGTGCCTTTGTAGTCGTACTGATTCTGGTGTAGCTCTATATACTCAACAACGCAGGTAGGTTGAAGTCTGTCGCTTCGCAGGTACTTTGTAGCAGGAGTTTTAGATAGGAGTTGGTCTCTTCTCTTTAATGGGTGTTATATCGCATTCTTTGTTACGAGATTTGGGGCGGTGGTAGGAGGTTGCAGAGTTGTGTACTCAAGCGTCCTACATGTGAGCTTGGGTGATGCCACCATAACCAACATCAACCAACAGATAAAACTTAACCGCAAAGAGTTGTTAAACGAAAATAAACAAGCAAAAAGTCAATTCTCATACCCTTGCGGATCCCACACCAATACATTCCCCAGGTGCTATGCACCCTTCGTCTCCAGGGTACGCAACCCCTTCGTTGAGGTACTGGCACCAGAATAGCTACTGATCTGCCCTGCCTTTGCTTAGACATGCCTAGTCGGCCCCTCGAACAAAAGAAGAGCGTATTGACTTATCTGTAGTTAAATGATCAATCACTTCTCTAAAATATATTCTCTAAAGCTCGCTTAAGGAAGGCAAGAAGAACTATATTCCAAAAGTATAATTAAGAACACGTGCCTTACCCGACAATGCTTTTAAGGTAATGTTCCTATATAGATGACTCACCCCAGTGGTAGCCAGTAGAGCTAGGAGATGAATCAAAATGGAGTTCACATCGCTATTCCTCGTCAATTAGAGTCTATCATTCGGCTCAAGCTGAAATGTTTACTAGTTGAACTGCCCTCACACCAGGAAAACTTTTTCCATGTTTTCTGCTCAAACCTGCTCAGGGTTACATAAGTCCTACTCAGGCTTGCTCAGGCCAGCTTAACTAGCTTAGGCCGTATCCTATTTGTTTCCATTCTAAGGATATTGCATTCCAGAGAACAATACCGCATTCCAAAGACGGACACTTAAACCTTTTATATTATCCTAACGTACCTTACAAGCGAGCGGCCCATACAAGCGAGCGGTCTACCCTATCAACTTTTTCAACCTTTATATACGTATAGCTCAACAACTAAGTAATATAATAGCAATTTACAACTTGCGCGATTATTCTATAGAAACCTCTGCATCCTTCTGGCATGTATAAGAATTATGCCTAGTCTTGCTATAGCAGCTATAGCGCGCTTTATGCTGTCCGCTTATACCTAATCGCACCCTAAATTGGCGTATTATAGCCTGAGTTTCCTCCTTATTATCCTTTTTAGTAATAATTACCTCTCTTTATACTTTTATTAGGGTCCCTTACGCTTAAATCCGCTTTTTTTTCTACTGTTTCTATTTTATTACTACTTTATTCGCTTCTTAAACGCTGACGATTTTATTATAACGTATTTTACAAGTGAGTCGCCCACCCAGGGTTGTCAACGATATAACGATAGAAACGATACGATTATCGGTTTTTTATCGGTATTTTATCTTATTAATTGTATATTATTGTTTATTATATCCTTTACTATAGACGGTTAGGCTCGCTACCTATAAACTCTCTTAATGGTTTACATCTATATAAATACTATAATTTTATTAGTTATTATATAATTATATTTTTAAATTTACTATAATATATAGTATAAATAAGCTAATTACCTAAGCGAGCTAATTATAATACTAAAACTCTACTAAAATCGCGATAATTATACTTTATAGTATTATACTACAACTAATAACTATAGAATTAATTTAGAAAGAAGCTAGAATATAGCTTATACTCTAAACTCTTTAATAAGATATAATACTAACTATATATCGTATTATATTAATCTATAATATCTCCTAAAGTATATTTAGTATATAAAAGTAAAAAATAGTTCTATAATATAATTACTAGCCTAATTTAATAAAGCTTAGTAAGACTAAAAAGTAGATAATTATTTAGTATATACTAGATCTAGATATAAGAGGATTTCTACTATAGCTTATTATTATTTAAGATATAGCTAATTTACTACTAGCTATATATTCTACTAGCTAGATTAGAAAGAACTAGATAGAGAACTTTATTAAATATACGCTTAAACTTAAGGTTAAATTTAATTAAAAATATAACTATTTAAAAGCTAAATATAAAAATTTTAAAGTTATAGAAGGCTAGTTCTATCTTATATAGAATATAAAAGCTAAGTATAGTATTATTAATAAAAATATATATAACTTTAATAAATTAAATTTTATAATAGGCGTAATATTAATAGAAGTAGTAGTTACTAATTTTAAGAGATAGAATTAACTAAAACAGCTCTAGCTAGGTAATTATAAGTAGACTATAATTATCTAGGGTAGACTAGTAAATAGGATATATAATATCTTACCTAGATTAAAGTTAGGTTTAGGATTTTTAGTATTAGGGTTAGAGTTAAGATAGAATTCTTAGTATTAGGGTATAGGTTAGGTAGAGGTTCTTAGTATTAAGGTTAAGGTTAGGGTAGAGTTCTTAGTACTAGAGTATAAGGTTAAGATAGAAGTATCTTATAAAGTTCCTCTATAATTATAGGAAATAATTATATATTATATATTCAATATTTATTACTATAAATTATTATAATAGAGAACTAGTTTTATTTAAAGTAGCCTTTTCTAAGCCTAAGACTATCTAGGGATTATAACTCTAATTTAATAGAAGATTAAACTTCTTATAATATTACTTTACTAAATATATATCTTTATTTTAGATAGTAATCTACTTTACGTAAATTATATTTATATTATAGTCTAGTATAGTTAGTATTATATAGTATAAATTATATAAAAAATAATATACCTTTAAAGAACCTAATAAAAAAAGCTTTAGTAAACTCTTAGAAAGCCTTAATTATATTCTATTACTAATATATCTTACTACTATAAGTATCTTCCTAAACTATAGTAGTAATTTTACAGATTAGCCGCAAAAAAGAAAGCTTTTAAAGGAAAAGTTTAGTACTCTTCTAATATTATTTAATCTATCGAAGTATAATAGCTATATTCTATTAGTATATAACTATAATAAAAATCTATAATAACTTACTTCTAGAATAATAGTAATGCTTTACTAGCGCAAGCTTTACTAGTATAGGTACTTTATAAGCTAATTTAGTAGTAAGCTACTTTTAGAGAAACTTACTACCTATTAGAATAATTTTAGATCGTACTATTCCTTAAGTATAAGATATTACGTATTAATAGTAGTAGAGTAGAGTAGTTAATATTAATAATTAAGGTTAGTAGTATAAAGCTAAGTTAAGGTTTGTTAATAGATACCTAAAATATAAATATAAATACTAAGATATATATATACTAAAAGCTAGTACTAAATTAGAATTATAAAGTAAAGTTAATAAGATATTTAAGCATATATTATAAGAATACTATAATAAAAAACTATAATAACTTACTATCTTATAGAACTAGTAGTACGCTTTTTAGTAATAGTTTTTTATACTAAACTGACTAATATTTTATATTTATTTAGATGTATATATATTTTATTATTATTTCTATCTAATTTATACTAGTAGATAGTACATATACTCATCGCGTCAAGCCTAACACCCTACTACAACTCTTCTTCCTACTATACTCTTATTAATATAACTCTAAATCTTCGATTTATTATATACTTTTATTATAGTTCTTATAAAATATTAACTATTAAAGTAGAGTCTATTAATAATAATTTTCTCGATAGTCTAGATAGTTTACTACTACTAAAGCTACTAGAGCTACTAGTTAGCTTTAACTAAAATAAGTAGGCGAAGTTAATATAGGTAAATAATTATACCAGTTTTTTATTATAGTTTACTAATAAATATAGGGCTGGTAGTTAAAAGATTATAAAATTAAATACGTCCTTTTACTATACGGTTAAGCTAGTTCTTAAAAAGGCTGTCTAACCAACCTTATAGTACTCTTTAAAGGTATACTTAGTAATACTAAACGCGCTATCTAATAGAAAGATAAAGCTATATTACTTACTACTAAAGAAAAGGCTATTAAAAGTATCTATACTACTAATCGCTCTGCTAAAAGTACTAAGAAGAGGCAGCTACAGAAAAGTACTAAATATATAGCGCTAGGGGAAGAAAAAAAAAAGATATTAGATAAAACTATTAAAATTATAGTAGAAAAGCGCTTTAATAATTATAAGTCTAGTAAGTTATTATAGTTATTTATTATATATATATATACTTACAAGTAAATAGATAATTAGTTAAAGGTAAGGCTAAAGGCTATCTACTTAAAATAAGAGTATATCGACTAAGAGATTAGCTTTAGACGTTACTAAGTAGTTCTATTAAAGGCTACTAGTTAAGAGAAAGATATATCTACTATATAAGAATCAGCTCGTGGTCTATTATAGGTATATAACTCTAGAAGAGCTGTATAGAAGGTTATATATAAGATATATTAAGATAGCCTTCTTAAACTATAAAATAATAGCTTTAAAAGTAAGGATGCTTAAAATAAATAGTAAGAGTTTATTAAGGGACTATCTAAAGAAGAGTTAGCTATAGTTTTAGAGCTAGAGTAGAAGTAAGTTTATTATATTTTTTATTACATCTATTTATTATAGATATATACTAATTACTACCCTAGATATTAAGAGCTTCTATTAGTATATAATTAATTTAATAATAATCTTCTTCTTAATTCGAACTTACCCTATATTAAGAGTATTAAAAGTGATAAGTGCGAAGAGGAGGTTAATAATAACTCTAAAATTAAGGCTAAGCTTATATAATATAAGGATGAGTATAAGATATTAAATAAGAAGTTAGATAGTACTTTTAAGAGCTTCTTAGATAAAGATATAACCGACTTTAATAGTTTCTCGGATAATAATACTTCAATAAATAAGAATTAGCTTAGCCCTTACTACTAGTAGTTAGTAGAAGAAAATCTAATATACTTCTCTAATACTATATAAATTTTATTTATACTACTTCCCTATATATATAAATTTAATTAACTAGAGTAGTATATTATACTATATTATAAACTATAGTAGTATATCATAAAATAGATTAGGGTGGTTATTAGATTCTAGGTAGTATACTATAGTATCTTACAGTATATTATAGTACGTTAAATAATAGTAATTAACTATACTTTATAATATATAATAGTAATTTACTATACTTTATAGTATTTTCTAGACTATAGCGTTTTACGATATACTATAGTAGACTTCTATATACTACTAGGAGTATAGTATTAGTATACCGTTTAGTAATAAAACCTATTATCTCTAAAAATAAATACTTAATATAATAGTATAATATACTACTATTTTATTAGAGTTTTATATATATTAGTAGTAGTAGTAGTAGTAGTAGTAGTAGTAGTAGTAGCAGTAGTTTACAAATATAATTTATAGCTAGATACTCTTAATTATTAACCCTAACTCCTTATATACCCGTAATATTATAATATTCCTACTATTCTTTATTATAGCGTTTTATTATAGTTATATTAATACTAATATAAATCTAGTATCTCGCGATCGACGCTCTATTAATTTCCTATTAAGGTTTCTAAGAAACCTATTAGCTAATTATATATCCGCGGATAGGGGATAAAGAAGATAGATAGAGGGTAATAGAGCTTATTAATATATAGATAGCGTGGTAGGAATTAATACTATAGGCTTAGAACCCTTTAAATATACTTAATAAACTAAAGTAGAATTTAGCTACTTATTATAGTAAAATCTAGAGACAATTTAGAGAAGCTATATAATTTTTAGATAGTTGTCTATTTATATTCTATTACTACTATAGCTTTTAACTTATATATCTAAATAAGAATTATAATAGTATAAAGTATCTAATAAATTATCTTAGATCCTAGGCATGTCTAAAAACTCTAGCTCCTAAGTATAATAGGTTTTATATACCTATAACTAGGCCTCCCAATAATAAAAATCTAATTATACTACTATACTCTACTAGCGCTTTTAAATATAAACTAGTCTATATTATTATTAATAATAACTAGTCTTTTTAAATAGTAGATTATCTATCCTTTTAACAATTTATTTAGTTCTTCTAACTAGATACTATATTAATTAGCTAATTTAGTTTTATAGGGCTATTTAAGTATAAGGTTATAGTAGTTTAGTCCTCTCTTTTATATAACCTTAGCTAAAGTATAAAGATATTAATTACATTTAATACCTAGTCTATAAAAAACTACCTTAGTTTTCTTATAGTAAAAGGGTACTATATTAATCAGGACTAGAAGTTCTACGAGAAACTACTTAATTTTATCTCTATTTAAGGAAGCTATACTAGTACTTCTATAGTAATAGAAGTACTATATATTCTATTAAATATAAACATATAACGACGATTACTAGTAACTACCTATAATAACGCTGCTAATAATAGTATACTTATATATACGATATAAGAGAAACTACGCGAAGATAGTATTAAATAAGACTGCGAGGAGAATATAATTCTATATCTTACTAATATTATTAATCTTATTATTTAGGAAATTATTTACTATTTTAAGCTTATACCCCTTAAAGATATAGAAGATAGAGGAACTTTATAGTAATACAATATAAATAAGATCTAGATATAGGTTTCTATCCTAAATTCTCTTTATAAGGTATAGCTTTTTATTATAGTTAGTTATTATAGTTATTATATACTAATTTCTAGTTAAATTCGAGCTATTTATAAAGTAATTAATTAATTACTATAGTACTATAAGCGTTTTATTACTTTATAGAGTTCTCTACTACTTAAGTACCAGCTGTCTGTAATAAGAAATATCCTAACTTAATAGAATTCGACATTTAATATATATAACTAAATAGTAGGCCTTAAATAATATATTAATAACTAGTTTTAATATAAAATTAACTTAAAGATCCCTACTCGGAGATCTAGTAATAATAAGGACGCTGAGGTAGATTTCTATAATTTCTAGCAACTTTAACTATCTACTACTAAATAGTACTACTTAATACTAATTATAGATCTGCTTAGTAATTTTAAAAGGGTAACTAAAGTATTTAATAAGAATATAAAGCCTTAAATCTAGTATATTTAGTAAATATATAATAGGCTCTTTAATTTCCTAGATAATATAAATAGAGATCTAGTTAAAGATGTAGAGAGTAACTTAGATTAGCTAATAGTAGTAAGAGCTGTAGTAGAGAAGGGTCGATTTAAATTAAGTAAATACTACTTAAAAATAGATATAAAGTATAGTTACTTATTTAACTATATAACAATCTTAGATCTATTCTAGAAGCTTATAATATATAAGGTACTTTTATTACAGCTATTTATTATATTAGCTTCTAACTATAACTATAGGATAAGACTTAGGACTCTTAATATAGAGAAACCTATCGCTAACAATTCCTTAAATATCTTAATTACTATAATAAGAATATACTAGACTATATCTTATTTATAATACTCTAACCTTAATAGATATAAAGTAATAAGTAGTTTTATAAACTATCTCTATAATATTTATCCTTAAGTAGCTCCTTAAGTTTCTTAGACCAGGATCTAAGTAACGTAGGAGAGGGAGAGGGAGAGGGAGAGGGAGAGTTAGAGGAAGAAGAGAAAGGACTAACTTATTAAAAAGGAGAAAGCTATCTAAATATACCTCCTATTTAAGGTTGTAACTTTAATATATTAGGCTGGTAGAGAGTAAATAAATATTAGTATCTATAGCTTACTTAGGTTATAAGAGATATTCTTCTAATATAGATTGTAAGAGTTAGTATTAAGTAGATTTTTAATACTACTAGAGATATAATTAAGAATAGAAGATATTACCTTACTATATAGAGAATCTAGGATATTATATTTCTAAAATATATAATAAGCGGAGAGAACTATTATACTAAAGAAGTATACTAGACTATAGAGGCCTAAAATACTAGTAAGTTAAGCTCTTTTTATAGCGCTAATAAGGTTACAGATCTCTTTAAACTTCCAGCCTAGATATATAATAAAGAACTAGAGATTAGCTAGGAAATTAACTAGGAGAATATTAATTCTAATACTACTACTAATAAGGAGCTATCGCGAAAGTATATTTATTAAGAAATTTACAAACCTCTATAGTTTATATAATAAATTACTATTATAAATATATTATTGTATTAAATTAAGCTATATAAGATTAATAGTTAAAGAGCATACTATTATAGTCTACGACGTATTATAGCATACTACCCTAGAATCTAATAAAGCGAGATTAGCCTAATCTATAATAAATAGCTATAATAAAGCCCTAGAATATTATACTATATATACTCTTATTAAGCTACTTTCTAAAGTATACTAATTAGTTAGATCTTAAGGAAATCTAGTCTATATAACCCTACCTTAACCTATACCCTATTACTAAGTAGCTATCCTAACCCTACTTATACCCTAGGCTAATTAGTAAGACCCTAACCTTAACCCTACCCTACTTATATAAGACCCTAACCCCAACCTAATCTATATCTATCTACCAGTCTAATCTAGGGTATTAACGCGATAGGATAGATAATACTACCTTTTATTATCTTTATAGGTATCTACTACCTCTCTATATAGTATAAAGAAGATAATATTCTACTAACCTAGGCTATATAGGTTACTAATAACAGCTAGACGATAAATAATATTAATATTAAGTAATTAAAGTACTTTAATATATATATAAAGAATTATACTATTAGTACGTATTAATTACTAATTTTTAACAGCTATAAAAGCTACAACTCGTTTAAATTCAGGTAGCTTTATAAGGAAAAGAATATTATTACTTTCTATATACCTCTATATTTATTATATCTATTATAGCTATTAGATATAGGTTGTTTCTCGCCTTTAAAGACTATATACGGGCGTTAAGTTAAGTAGTTAATATACGGTTATATTAACTATATTATAAAAATTAAGTTCTTACTCTACTTTAAAATAGCTTTTAACATAGCAATTATAAAGAGCAATATCCTAAGTAGCTTTTAAAGTGCTAGTCTAGTTCTATTTAACCTAGATATAGTACTATTAAAGCTTAAAGTTTAACTATATATATTAATACCTTTTATAGTTAAAGATACCCTTTAGGAGTTAAAAATACTAAGTAATCCTATTAAATTTAGGTCTTAATCTACGTACGTTTAATTAAGAGTTTAAAAGCATCTAGATAGCTTATCTACTTTAATAGTAGAAGCGTTTAAATAGTTTATAAAGGGTACTATATATAGAATATATAAAAATATACTATTATGTACTTTAGTTACTAAGCTTTAAGCAGCTAATAAGGCTACTATATAATATCGATCGTATAAAAGAAAGTATATATAGAAAGAAGGTAATCTAATAATTAAAGAAGGCGTTTAATTAACTGCTCTAAAAGAGTTTAGTACTTATACTAATAGGAAGAAGGGTAGGAAGAAGACGCGTGTTAATAGAGACTAGCCGACTTAAAAGCGCTGCAGGTAGAGTATAGTAAGGCTAGATATAACTCGCGGACGTGTAAAAATAATACTATAGATATAGAAGAATAGACTACTATACTATATAGTATAATAGAATGTAAGAAAGTATAATATTTTGCGAAAAGTAGTCGCGATTTTAGTATAGTCTTAACATCATAATCAGCTCGCTTAGGTAATCAGCTCGCTTATACTGTACGTTATTATATTTAATTAATTAGTTTATAATATAAATATAGTATATATAAAGGTAGTTTTAGTTGTACTATTATATCGCGAGTTATCTATCTATTAAATATTTAAAACTTCTTCTATTTCTTTATACTACTAATTTATCTTTATACTAACTCTTATATAATATTAATATAAGCTTTAATAATCCTTTCTTTACTAATACTACTTTTTAGTCTTATAATAATTATTATAAAGTTATTTATATAATTCTTATTAACTAAACTAACTAAATTCTTTATACTAATCTAGTCTAAACTATTAGATATACTATTACTAGATTTAATAGTTTGACTCCTAGTTAAGCTAATTTTCTAAACTCTATTATATATAAAGAAATTTTAATCTTCTATCTATTTATTACTACTTATTTAAGTAAAATCTTCTACTTTATAGTAAGAAATTAATAGTCTAAATCCTATAATATATTCGATTTAACTATTAAGAAAAGTTTTAAAATTATTAAACTTACTAACTTTTTAATTTATATTTAAAATCTTTCTTTATATAATTTAGCTAATATTTCTATTATAATATAATATAACTAAATTAATACTACTACTCTTTTATTTTAATACTAATTCTATATTAAGAGCTTTTTTATCTATTTTTATAATACTCTAAATATCTAGCTATATAATTATAATATTACTATTTATAATTATATAAGAGAATTTACTATATATATTAGATATATCTTTTTTAATAGTTAGTTTAGTAGTATATATTCTAACTATATTTATACTAATTATACTATTTAATATACTAAGTATTATAATTATACTTATTTAATATCTTTAAAAGATAATATTAGTAAGAATAGTAGATCTTTTAATAGAATTCTTAGTAGTAGTTAGTATTAGATTTAAAGCTAAGTTAAATATATTTCTTATAATTTAAATATATATAATATATTATATTTAAATTTAAAAACTTTTAAATATCTTAAAACTCTTCTACTAAAATTCTACTTTAATACTAACTTTTTATATAAGTAGAAAGAAGTAGAAATTATATAGGGTAGTATAAATTAATATATTAATAATATTTTTTAACCTCTTAGTTAAAGTAAAATTAGAGAATATATAGTATATAAAACTATTTAGTTAAAAACTATATAACTAACTAGATATATAATTTAGATTTATATACTTCTTTTAAAAT
The DNA here is from genome assembly GCA_010094045.1 of Lojkania enalia. Classification (NCBI taxonomy): domain Eukaryota; kingdom Fungi; phylum Ascomycota; class Dothideomycetes; order Pleosporales; genus Lojkania; species Lojkania enalia. Next base: position 385,561 of record ML986601.1, read on the forward strand.
TAAATATATTTAGATCTAATATAATAAATAAAAGAGTAGTAAAAAAATATATAAAAAGATATAATTTAGTAAAAAGATATAATCTAATATAGTCTAGCTTTATTAAAACTTTAAAACCTAGTAGGATAAAATTAGATAAAAGAGTACTAGTAGATTAAAAAGAAAATAAATATCTAGCTATAAATTATAATTAAACTTATAGTAGCTATATATAACTATAAACTTTTTAAACTTATAATAATATTATATAATTATAACCCTTAATTAAACTTATAATAGTTATATCTAATTATAAACCTTTTAGACTTATAGTAGTTATATATAACTACTAGTTATAAAGGAAATAAATATCTAGTTATAAGCTATAATTGTAACAGTATAGGTAAGATAATAGGTCTGAATGCAGCATGAATCTACTTAAAGGTATATAGGAGTATATAAGGGTTTAGGGACTTAAGAATTCTATTAACACCTATAGGCCTTATATAAAAGGATATAGAAGAACTACTAAGCTACTTATAAGGGAGTATATAACTATATACAGAAGGGAAAAGGGGTAGAACTGAGGGTAGGATAAGATAAGCGAAAAGCTTTAGGATAAGGTTGTATATAAAGCTTTTCGTGGAACGATTTCTTTACATCGTTATAATAATTAAACTTATAGTAGTTATATATAACTATTAGCTATAATTAGACTTAACGTACCTTATAAGTAAGCGGTCTATATAAGTAAGTAGTCTACTCTATTACTAAAATATAATACCTAAGCTTTTAATAATAATATAATAATAAAAATAATAAGAATATAGCCTAAAACGAGAATTAAATAAACTTAGCCCTCTTAGCTACTAAAAGAGGTTAAATAAATAGTAAAAGATATACTACTTTAATATTTAATATAATTTAAACAACTATATACTAATAATATACTAGAATCTACTTATAGTATAATTATAAGTCTAACTTAAAGAGACTAATAAAACCTAAAGAAGAGGTTATTACCTAATATATATTTAACCTAGATTTATAAGAATTTATATCTATTTTAGCTACTATATAAAATATAGCTAATAGTTTACTTACTAAGTATAGTATAGGCTAGATTAGTATATATTAGCCTAGAAACTTTATTAGATATACTCTTAAGCTTAAGATACGCCTAAATTAGCTTTATAATTACTAGAGAATTCTATACGAAAATTTTAAGGTAATTAAAGGCTAGTTTAAACTTATATAATATACTAAAGAGAAGTATAATATTATAAATAAGAATATATATAACTTTAATAAATCTAGCTTCTAAATAGATATTATCTTATTATAACTAGTTATTATAAGTATAAAGAGATATAATTAACTAAAGGTAATTTAATTAGATAATTATAAATAGATTTTAGTAATTTAGAGGATTAATACTACTAGCTAGACGCTCCTACCCTTTATTATTATTGCTAGCTACTACTATCTCTCTATCTAGTATAAAGGCTATAATATACTTAAGAACTAGGCTATTATAGTTAGTAAGAACAGCTAGATAATAAATAAACTCGGTATTAAGTAGTTAAAATACTTTTATAGGTATATAAGAGATTATATAGTAGATATATATTAACTATTAGATATCGACGTACAATATTACGGTCGATATTACACCGGATATTACGCTGGATATTAGCTAATATACCCCTTTTTCATGTATATAAATATGGCCCGCTGGCTATCTTCAATCAACTAGTTCAGCTTCTTATCTCCCTCCCTAAGATAAGATTCGCCTTTTAATACAGTTATAAGCCCGGTTACTATACTAAAATAGCTATAACTTAATTTATATATTGCGATTAATATCGCTCCTTTTTATTTAGTATTATAATATCGCGATATTATTATTTTTATCATTTACTAACAATCTTTAAGCACTTAGCTATTAGAATTATATATAAATTCTATACTTTATAAACCTATTAATATACTATATTACGTTTAAGGCTATTTTATTCTCTAGTATTAATATATCCTAGTATATTTCTAGTGTTATAACGGTTGTATACTCCTCTATAGCTATATCTAAGAAGAAGATACTTAGTACCTCTAGTAATTAGAAGAATTAGCTCGAGTAGTATAAACTAATAGCTAGTAGGCTAAGGGTATAAGAATATTTAGATCTAAGCGTACCTCCTAAAGAGGTTAAAATCTATAAGCTAGAACCTCCCCTCTCTAATATAGGTAAGTTCCGGACCCTAAAGATAAATCTAGAAGGGGAAATAGAAAGATACCCCTCTAGTAGAGTTATATATAAGGAGATAACCTTAATATAAATAACAGATTAGAACTGGGTAAGGAACTAGTATAACTAATAGAAGAAGGATTAGATTAAGATTAACGACGCTCTCTATACTATATATAGTAATATTCTAATAATAACATCGCCTTAATATAAAGTAATACTTAGTAATAATATAACTAGCTACGAGATTCTTAGAATTTTACAGGAAAAGTTAGCGCCTACTATTAAGTCGAGGGAATAACTAATCTAGAAGAAATATTAAGCTTTCCTTAAGTACCCAACTAATAGAGAGGTAGAGAAGTAGCTAAATTAGTAGAATTAGGTAATCTATTATATTAAGGCTACTAGCTTAGTAGAAGTTTAGGGCCTTAGAGTAGAAAAGGATTTTCTTCTAACGGTTGCTAAGAAAGATAAGGTGTAGGCGCTAATCTATATAGTACTAATTAATACTAAAAATAAGCTAGGTAGAATTAATTAACTAATTTCTACGATTAAATAATTAGTATACTAATATACTAATTACTATAGATATTTTAATCTATAGAAGGCGCTCGGTTTATTTACAGCTTTATAACGTCTATTAATTTCTCAAGCAAATTCTAATAGTACTATATAGTAGTTTTAAGAAAAATCCGGTTTATAATTATATACTCTACTACCTTACTTCTATAAGAAGTAGTACTTCTAGAGAGATTGCGAGTATGTAAATAAATTAATTAGGCTACTAAACTAGGTACTAGATTAGGAAATACTAAAAGCCCGAGATAATATCTTAAATAGAAATAACTAGGAGAAAAAGAATACCCTAAAGGTAAATATAGAAAAATATAAGAAGTCGAAATCCTCGTTTAATAGTAAAACCTCTATAAAGGCTACTAGCCTCTAGGAAAATACTTAGGTAATTTAAAGGAGCAATTTTTTAGCAAGTACTACCCCTAAGAAAGAAGAGACTAGTATTTTAAATCGGTAGATACTTAATCTAGGTTCTAATATCTATATATATAACTCTAAGGCTTTTAGTTAGTAGACTACTCGGATAGTAAATTCTAAATATAAAATTACTATAGGAAGTAATATATACTCTATATTAGAATAGAATACTATTATAATTATAATTAATTCTCCTACAGGCCTAAGGGATATTAAGCTAATAGAAGTTACTTACATCTCTTAGTTGCTAACTAATATAATAGCTCTAATTAGAAATAGAGAATAGAGTATCTAGTTTAATTTAGGTAGAGATTATCTTTACTAGTATAATTACTATAATATTATTTATTATTTAGAGTTGTTTAATAGCTACTAGCTATTAGATACAGACCTAGTAAAAAAGCTTCTACTTAATTTACTTTTTAGATATAAGATAGTTGTAGTAATTAAGAAAAAACTTTTCTATTACTAGTAACTAATACGAATTATTTCTTTAGCTAAAGTATACTAATTATTAGGCTACCTAAGTAGAGATTTAGTATTAGCTCTACTTTAAGCAGCTAAGGGTATTTAGTTAAGTAATTAGGAAGTACTAGTATAGTAAGATTGCTAGATATATATATAAGCGAAGTTATTATAGTAGATTAATTAGTATAGTTAGCTTTATCTAACTACTAAACTATTTGAGAGAATCGCGATTAATATTATATAACTTTAGAAGAACTATAAGAGATACTATAATAGTAAGAGATATCTATTTTATACAGTTAATTAAGTATCCTAGTAGTATAAGAGATTTACGATATATAATCGGTTAAAATCCACTCTTATAAAAGCCTTTAAAACACTATTAGTAAAAATTAAATAATAGTATAAAAGAAAGATCGTATATATTTATATAGATAATAATTTAAGCTTCTTAGAACTTATAGAAGTATTACTCGATTAAAAAATTGTAATTAAAGCTCGCGCGCCTTATACACCTAAGTAGAATAGCTTAGTAAAGTAAGTAGAATACTAAATTATAACCCGCGCGCGTGCTCTTATAATAGAAGGTAATATCTCTAATAAATATACTAATAAATTAGCTTATACAGTAATATACCTACTTAATAGAACGCCGATTATAAGCCTTTAATTTAAAACCCTATATAAGGCCGTTTTTAGCTATAAACCGTTTCTTACTCACCTTTAGGTTATAGGATCGCGAGCGTATATTTTAGATAAAACTCTATTAAGAGGCGATAAACTAGTATTATAGGTACTAATTAGAAAACTTTTATAATATAGGAGTATAAATATATACTAAGTACTAATTCTAAAACTAAAACGGGTACTTAATACTAGAGACGTTATATTTAGCGATATTATATCTAGTAAAGAGGAGGAATATCCGCTAAAAGAATCCCTAAAGAAGATTCTTTTTTAAATTAATAATATTAAGAGCTCTATTAATAGTAGTAATAATAAAACGATTAAAGTTATAGAAGTAATCTATAAGGATCGGTTGCCTAATTAAAATATCTCTACTAAGTTAGCAGGTAATTTAATTAGTAAGAAGGCTTATTAGTAGGAGAATACTATTTTTAAAAAATAAATCGACGATATTACTAGTAATTAGGGACTTCTAATACTAGAATTAATACTAGCGCTAGTGCTAAGGAATTAGAATACTTCTACAGCGCTACTAGTAGATAGTAAAGATACTATATTTAGTAATAATTTGCTATAAGAATAGCAACTATCGCCTCCTTATACTTCTATACTCTTAAGAAGAACAAATAATACCCCGCGGAGGGAAGAAATTAGTAGCTAAATATTAAAGGATAATATAATCTAAGAAGGTAGATTTCTATATAACTATAGGCTATTTTAGTTATACTTTACAACCTTTATAGTACTATTTAATAGTAAGCTAATACTAGTAAATTATATAAAGAAAACTCGTACTATTAGAAAATATTATTATAATCAGCTTCTACTAGAACCGAAGTACTATAAGAATCTAAAGAATTACTCTTTTAGTACTAGCTTCTATAAGGCCTGTCATACTAAGTTATAGAAGTAGAAGGATATAGATACCTAGTAAAAGGTAATAATCCTCTAAAACTCTACTAAAATTCTCCTAGTAATATAGGTATTCGCATATAAATTTAATAAGAACGGTTTCCTATATAAATTTAAAGCTAGATTAGTTGTATATAGTAATCTGTAATCTTAATAGAGAGATATCTATACTACTATACTAGCCGTACGAATCTTTCGCTTTCTAATATCGATTACAACTTATTTTAAACTTAATATATACCAGTTCGATATCGTTAATACGTTCCTTAACTACTAATTAGACAGGTTAATATATATCTATATACTAGAAGGTTTTATATATAAGTATAGGAAATATCTACAACTATAGAAAGCTATATATAGTTTTAAGGATGCTCCGAAACTTTAGTATTATAAGCTAGATAGGACTCTAAGGTAATTAGGCTTTAAAATAATACTAGAAATATCTTACTTATATACAAATAATAAGCTAATCGTCTTCTTTTATATTAATAATATTATAATCCTAGTTTATCTATTAAATATCTCTACTAAGCAGAAATTTAAATCGTAATTAAGTAACAAATATAAACTTCAATCCCTTAGAAATCTAAATTAGTTTCTAGGAGTTTAAATCGTATACGATATATAGTAGTATAAGACTTAACTACTATAGAACTTATTTATTAATAAGGTAGCAGCGCGATTTAATATTATAGTTAATAAGAAGGCGCCGAGTATGCCTCTATATAAGAATATACTACTAGCTACTACTAAGGAATCCTCTAATAGGATATCTTACTACTAATAACTAATTAGTTATTTAGCCTAGATTATAGTTTTTATATACTCTAATATCGCGCAAGCGTACTTAATATTATTATAATACCTCTAGAACCCCAGCAATTATTATATTAACGCTACTTTAAGGGTATAGTAATATCTAATTAGTACGAAGTACTTAGCAATTATAGTAATAGATAATAATATATAAAACACCTCTACTATTAACTAGAGTAGTAATACTAATTATATTAATTCTATAGAGTAATTACTATTCTATAATATATCTAATACAGCCTTTAGCGATAATTCTAATACTCGTTAAAGTTCCTACAACTATATATTTCAACTTTTTAGGATGCTAATTAATTAGAAAGCCTCAATTTAGCGTATAGTTATAAAATTAACTATTGAAGCAGAATTATTAGTACTATTAGTCGCTGGATTAGAAATAGAGTAGTAGTAGAAGGCTTTCGTCTTACTATACTTCTATATTAATATACAACTAGTACTACTTTATAATAATTAATAAATAGTAGATATTGTAAATAAACAATTTAAGTATTTTAATACCAAACTTCGCTATATAGATATATACTAGTACTAGTTATATTAAGAAGTAGTAGAGTAGAGACTTATAATTAGTTGGTAACTAATAAATCTAATACTAGCCGACAGTTTTACAAAAGTTCTACAGCCGCAACAATACTAAAGGTTTATTAAGCAACTAAAAATAGAAGATATTTTAGCTAGAATCGAATCTTAGGAATTTCTATTAGCTAAATAAATCGATTACTAACAAGAATCTTAGGGGGTAATTAAATATTAATTATAACTCACCCTATATTATATTAAATTAATATTTCTACAAGTATATTTAACTTTACTACTAGTTACTCTATACAATTTACCTCTTTTAGTATAGTATCTACCTTTATTTTTTTCGACGCAGCTTCTCCTTCGCAGTTAAAGCTAGGGGGGTATATTATAGGGATTTTCGGCTAGTCTACCGAGCTGTATTAGATATTAACGTACGATATTACGGTCGATATTACGCCGGATATTACGCTAGATATTAGCTAATATACCCCTTTTTCATGTATATAAATATGGCCCGCTGGCCATCTTTAATCAACCAGTTTAGCTCCTTATCTTCCTCCCTAAGATAAGATTCGCCTTTTACCACATTAACTACTAATCTTTAATAGCTATAACAACTATAATTTACTTAATTTCTAGAAACTCTGCGAGAAATAGAGTATTATTCTATTCTATATACTAGCTTATTTATTATATCTATTATAGCTACTAAATATAGGCTACTTTTTACTATTAAAGCGTATATATAGAAATTAGATTTTAGTCTTAGTATATAAGTATATTAACTATATTATAAAACTTAAGTTCTTTCTAACTTTTAAAGCTACTTTTAATATATTAATTATAAAGAATAATATCTATATAAACTTTTAAGAAGCTAGTCTAGTCTTATTTAATTTAGAAGTAGTACTTTTAAAGCTTAATATAAAGCTTCGTATACTAATACTATTAGTATAAGATAATACCCTATAGAAAGTAAAAATACTAAGTAATATATGCGAGCTAGAAGCTTAATTAATATTAATTTATAATCGGATTTAAAAGAATATAAGTTCTTTACTAGCTTTTATTATTAAGAAGCTAAATTAGCTTAAGAAAGGCTTTATAAAAGTAATATATTAGATTAGGTTAATATATAATAAAATCGTCAGCTTTTAAAAAGTAAATAAAGTAGTAATAAAATAGAAATAGCGGAAAAAAAGACGGATTTAAGTATAAGAGACTCTAATAAAAGTATAAGAAGAGATAATTATTATTAAAAAGAATAATAAGGAGGAAATTTAAGCTATAATATACTAATTTAGGGTATAATTAGGTATAAGTAGATAGTATAAAATATACTATAACTACTATAATAAGACTAGATATAATTCTTATATATATTAAAAGGATATTATTATAGATACCCCTATAAGAATCCCTATACTAGACCTAATTAAGATCTAGAACTCTATAATATATTTATAAACGAGCGGCTACTATAAGTAAGCAGCTACCCCTACTAACTTTTTATACATTTATAGCAATCTATCTTAATAATATAATAAGATAATTATAATATTTAAGCTGCGCTAGATTAAGAAGTATCTATAGTATCTTTCTTATAAGTTCTTAAGTTATAGCTAGTTTCCTTACAGCAGCTGTAGTATACTAAAGCCTACTAACTTATACCTAATTACGCCTTACTTTAATATATTTCCCCCTCTAACTACTACTTAACATCTTTTTAAGTAATAATATCCTCTACCTCTACCTTTATTAAGGTACCTTTCTACTAGATCCTCTTCTTTTTACACTTTCTACGCGTTATAACAGCCTTATTTACTTTCTTAAGCCTCGCGATCTAATTGTATATAAGTATACTTTCGTATACTATTATTTTAGCGCCTTTTTTAAACTGGTTAAACGCTGTAATAATAGAAGTAGGCGATAAACTCTTATACCTTTAAATTCTATTATAAATTAATATTAATTAAGCGTCTAGCTTATATATGTTACTTAGTATTTTAGCTTCTTAAAGGGTAACCTCTAGTATAGGCGGTGTTAGCGTACAAAGCTTAATATTAAGCTTTAATATTACCGCCTCTAAATTATATAGAACTAAACTAGCGCCTTAAAAGCTTGCGTAGATATTCTCTTTTATAATTAACTACTTATAAACTATATAGAAAGTAGGTAAGAACTCTAGCTTTATAATATAGTTAATATAGTTATATATTAAACTTTTAATCTAGCGCCCGTACGCGCGCTTTAATAGTAAAAAATAGCTAATATTAAGCGGCTATAGAAGGTACGATAAATATAGTAGTATATAGAAAGTATAGATATTATTCTCCTTATAAAGCTGTTAGAATTTAAGCGAGTTATAGCTCTTATAGCTATTAAGAATAAGCAGCTAGCGCGCGCCCACCCTATACTCTACTATATACTTAATAAAGTGCTTTAACTACTCTACTCTAAGCTTATTAGTAGTCCAGCTATTATCGTTAACCGCAAAAGCTTAATTATATAGTATATTATCCTCTTTATACTATATAAAGAGGTAGTACTAGTTAGTAAAGATAATAAAGGGTAGAATTATCTATCTAGTAGCGTTAACTGTATAGATTACAGTAATCTACTTATAATTACCTAGCTAAATAGCCTTTAGTCTACCTTATCTCTCTAAGCTAGTAACAACTAGCTAAGCTAATATCTTACCTATTATAAAGCCTATCTTATCGAAGTTAAAGGTATCCTTATTATAAATACTATAGGTAGCTTTTGTACGTGCTATAAGGTTGAACTAAGCCCTAATAGTTTCTAGATCCTTATATAGAGCTCTCTATTAATCGTACGGCCGATTAAAACGTATAATAAGGCTGTCTATTTACTTAATAAAGTTGTATAGCTATAGTTTACTAACTTAACTAGCGCTGCGCTTAACAAGCAGCTTATTTACTATATTTTATATAGTATTTAGTATAGGCGGAAATCCTCGCGAATCTAGGTTAAGTATATACCTAGTTATTACCTCCTCTTCTAGCTAAATAAGCTTCTTTAAGTTAGACTAGTAATTATATTACGTAGTAATACTAGCGTATTATTATTATAGAGTTGTTTAGGGGTAGGTATAGATTAAAGTAACGTATTTTACGCTACTTATTTAGTGTTAATTTATAACTAAGATAGTAAGGGAAATATCTACTTTATTATAGAGTAATTAAGAAGTAGTTAGTTAAGCTATTATAGTTAGAAGATAACGCGTCGCGAAAAGTTGGTAGGGGTAGCTACTTACTTATAGTAGCCGCTCGCTTATAAATACGTTATAATTAGAAGAATAAGACTAATATAAGATATATAACGCGTTTAGTAGCTTAGTTAATTAAGTAATTAAGTATACTTAGTTACTTAGTTAATTAAATAACTAAATAGGAAGGGATAGTAAGAGAACTAAATTGTATTTAACAACTTTATAACTCTAACTTTTATAGCTCTTTATAGTTAACTTAAATATCCTTTATATACTCTACTTATATACTTCTATTATAAGTCTATAAGAATAATTCTCTTATAGTATATAATTACTCTTAGTTATTATTCTATTCTATATCTAACTAATTAGAGGCTTTTATACTTTAACTACCCTCGTAAAGCTAGAAGAAGTAAGACTAGTTAAACTACCTTAGTTATAAGGAAAGAGATACCTTTAGTAAGTAACGTAGGAAACTTACGCAAGTAGAATATTAGGATTAGCTAATAAGGTTACCTCTTTAAAGGTAGATATAATAATTATATTTATAAGAATATAAAACAAATTAATATAATAATAGAAATAGCTAGTCCTAATAGATAAATAGATAAGAAGCTTAAAGAAAACTTAAAATAGCCTTCTCGAAAGTCTTAAAGAAATATAAGGAATAGTTAATAGTAAGTAAGAAATAGGACTTAAAGGAATTATTTAGAAACTTAAGTAAGTTAAAAGAGTACTACTAATAATATATTATTAGTAATAAATTAAGTTAGTAGTATTTAATAAGTTTAATAGAACTAGGTCTAAACTTAAAAGATTCCTAGTAGTAGTAAGAATATATATCGACGCTAACCTAGATATTATCTAGTATAAGAATAAGAAAGTATTATTTATAGGAGCCTACCTAATAGGTAAACTACTCGACTAGTTTTAGTTCTTTCTAATAGATTTTAAGAACTATATAGAAGAATACTAGAAAAGTAAAACTAAAGTAATATTTATAAGCCTAATATACTTCTAATAGAAATTCGAACTAGCGTTTAGAGATATTAATAAAGTACGAGTAGTAGAAGATAGACTCTATAATCTAGTTTAACTAGAATCTATTACCTTATATATATTAAGTTTTTAACAGCTCTTAAATAAAGTTGTATAGGACGACTATAATATAATAGTAAAGTTCTATAGAGGATTAAAAATAGAAATAAGAAGGGTAATAATATATATAGAATAACCTCGGGATCTAATATTATACTTCTAACTAGTAAAAAGAATTAATAATAAACTATATTAGTTTAAAAATAAGGAAAGGTAAACGTATTACTAAAGGGTACGCTTTATAGTAAAGGCTACTAACGTAGGCGGACCTATAGACCTAAGCGCTACTAGAGAAAAGAAGCCTAAACTATAAGCGACTTAAGAAAAGAAGACTTAGAAAAAAGATATTAAGTATTATAATTGTTAGAAACTAAGATATATAGTAAAGGAATATAGAAGTAAAAAGAAAGAAAAGAAAAACTAGCTTATAGAAGATAAACTGTAGGAAGTAGATAAAGAAAAACTAGCTATAACTATAGAATACGGAATCCTATATTAGTTCTTCTATAATAAAGACGAGTGTTAAATATACCGACAACTTAAAGAAACTATAGGATATTAGCCTTAGAAGAAAATACAACTTACAGTAATATAAGAACGTATAAAAAGATAGCTAGAAGAAGTTTAAGAAGAATTAGATAAGAATAAAGAAATAAACACCCTATTATAAATAGAAGAAGCTACTATTAGAGTACTAATACCTAAACTAGTACTTAGAGTATATTCTATATACTAATAAGGAATAATTGAGTATAAATAGAGAACTTTAGCTCTTATAGCTATTTTATAAGAGGAACTACCTATAAGATTCTACGATAAGAATAGACTAGAATAAGATATTATCGACGTTTACGAAGAATAGTAAAATACCTACCCTAGAGAAATCCGCTTCTTATACTTCTAAAAATAGATAGAAACAATAAAAGTAGTAGAAGAATACTTTAGTATAATAGATTAGGATAAGGCTGTATATATAGTATAAAAAGTAGTAGCCTTCTTATAAAGTAAAGTACTAGTAAAATACTAGGTACTAAAGGTATCATAATATAAATAAGAATAGAACTACTAGATTAGAAAAGACAATAACCCTCATATAAACTAATACTATCTAGTATATTTTAAGATAGTATAGATATCGTATATTAAACGGTAATATAAGGCCTACTAAAAAAGAAAGGAAAATATAGGTATATAGCTAAGACGACTAAATAAAGATAAGGTACTAGAAAACCCTATAAAATAAGAAGCTATAATAGAATAAGAAGTTATTAAGTAAACTTAAAACTATATAGTACTTAAACTAGAACCTC
>ML986601.1:397853-410296 GCA_010094045.1 Lojkania enalia
TTCTAATCTAGCTAGTAGAGTATACAGCTAGTAGTAAATTAGCTATATCTTAAATAGTAGTAAGTTACAGCGGAAATTCTCTTATATCTAGATCTAGTATATACTAAATAATTACCTACTCCTTAGTCTTACTAAACTTTATTAAATTAGGCTAGTAATCGCGTTATAAAACTATTTCTTATCTTTATATACTAAGTATACTTTAAGAGATATTATAAATTAATATAATACGACGTATAGTTAGTATTATATCTTATTAAAGAGCTTAGAGTATAAGCTATATTCTAGCTTCTTTCTAAATTAATTCTATAGTTGTTAGTTATAGTATAATATTATAAAGTATAATTATCGTGATTTTAGTAGGGTTTTAGTATTATAATCAGCTCGTTTAGGTAATTAGCTTGCTTATACTATATATTATATAGTACGTTTACTTTAATATATATACTTTCTTCTTCTTTTTTATCTTCTTACTTACTTTATATTTAACTTACTTTTTAGCTATTTTCTTATATAACACCTAAGATCTATATATAGTATATTATACTAAGTATTAGATAAGCTTTATTATCTCTAGTTATAGCTTCTTATAATATTAGAATAGTTTATTTAGTTATATAATAATAGTAGTTAGATAACTATTATAGATCTCTAAATAGAAATTTTTATTATTTTCTATCTAGATTTTTTTCTTTCTTTCTAGTAATATCTAGCTAGAATACTAGTCTAATAGCTATTCTACTACTTATATAGTAGCTATAGTAGGAGCTTTAGAACTAGTAATCTAAAATCTAGTAGCTCTAATCTAATCTTAACTTAGTATATACTACTATCTTCTAGCTTTAATCTTCTATTACCTCTTATTTTTAATATTTAAACTTTTTATATTTCGATAGAAAACTATATATATTTTATATATAGCTCTTATCTATTAAAATTAAACTCTATTTAGACTAGTTTAATAAAACTAATATATTTAACTATATTTAGAACTAACTTAAATAGCTATAGTAGATATTAATATTATACCTCTACTAAACTACTAAAAATAGCTAGTTTTAGAATTCTAAGATAATATTTTTATTTTTCTAATACTTCTATTATAATCTATATAAGAAATAAAAGGTAATTTAATATTTTATATTAGTATATTAAAAGAATAATAAATTACTTCTTATATATCTTACTTATTTTTATAATAGCGTAGGTAAGATAATAGGTCTAAATATAATACAAATCTACTTAAAGGTATATAAGAGTATATAGAGGTTTAGAGACCTAGAAATTTTATTAATATCGATAGGCCTTATATAAAAGAATATAGAAGAACTACTAAGCTACTTATAAGGGAGTATATAATTATATACGGATGGGAAAAGGGGCGAAGCTAGGGGTAGGATAAGATAAGTAAAAAGCTTTAGGATAAGGTTATATATAAAGCTTTTTATAGAACGATTTCTTCGCATCGTTGCAATTTTAAGCGTTTCTTATATAAGATAGATATTTAGTTATAGCCTAATATATCTTAAATCTTCTCTTTCTATTATAATCTCTACTCTTCTCTCTACCAACTTTTTAAAGAATTAAACAACTCTCTATTCTATTAGTAATATAATAATTATATTAAGCTTATTTAGTGTATTAATTATCGTACTAGATACTAGCTAGTTAACTAGAAATAATTCTCTTAAACTAATATTTAGCTAGTTAAATCTTCTTCTCCTAAATATATAGATATTAGTAATACTTAAATAAGATTATACTTTTCTTCTATATTATTAGTCTACTACTATTACTATTATAATTATAACCTCTATTATAGTTGTAGATTTAAGTATTATTAGATTAAAAATTATAGCTAGATTAAACTATAGCTCCTTTTAATAGATATAATACCTCTACTCTATATAAAATAGATAGCTAGTTATACTAGATTTCTATATTATAGCTATAATTGTTAATTGTAGCTACTTTCTAAAAAAGGGTACTATTATAGTATTTTTATATTCCCTCTAATACTTATATATAGTACGCTTACTTTAGTATATATACTTTCTTCTTCTCCTTTATCTTCTTACTTACCTTATATTTAGCTTACTCCTTAGCTATCTTCTTATATAACACCTAAAATCTATATATAGTATACTATATTAAGCGTTAGATAAGCCTTATTATCCCTACTTATAGCCTTTTATAATAGCTATAAAGTACTAATTAAAGTAAAACTTTAAACTTAAAAAGTTTAACTAGAAGAACTCTATAGAATTTAATTAGTAGTATTAATAATATTTATATATATAGCTTAATAAAAATTACTAATTATAGTAGAAAAATTACTACTATAATTAATAATAGTATTATTAAATATATTATTATTAAAAGATATAATAGAGTTATATAAGAGAAAAGTTTAATATTTTAAGAGTAGAAAAAAAGAGGGTATATAAATTAGAGAGAAGGTAGAAGGCTAGACTTTTATATAAAAGAGTTATCTTATCTATATTATAAAGTAATAGTAAGCTACTAATAGAATATACTTATTTAGATTTCTAATTTCTCTTATTTAAACAACCTCGTTTAATATATAAAATAAAAAGAAGGGTAGTAAAAGTAGATAAGTAGTTAAAAGCTATCTATAAAAAAGCGGTTAGAGGCTATATATAAGAATAGCAATTAGGGGCTATTTACTAGAATTCTAGAGTAGTATTAATTTAATATTTATATTATATAAGAGAGTATTTAAAAAGTATTTAAAAAAATACTATTTTATAACTAATTTTTTTTATATTTATATACTTTAAATATATCTATATTAAACTAAACCCTCTTTTAATCTATTATATAATACCCCTCTAAAAAGACTACCTCTAGTTTATTACTTATTATAAGAATTAAGAGAATATTTTCTATAAAAATAGAAAGTTATAATTAGTACTTTATTTAATTTTAATTAAACTACTAATAAATAGAATTTTTAATCTTTAGATTATATAATATTTTAGAAAAATAGTTTTTAAGTTTATCTTAACTTTAAAACTATAAATATTTCTATTTTATTTAAACTTATAGTTAATTAAATATAGAAGAAGTATTAATATTCTAAAACTTTTCTTTTAATAAACTAGTATTATATAATAAGTAGATAGATAACTTACGTTAGTATTTCTCCTAGTATTATTTTAGCTACTAGAATACTAATTTAAATATTTCTTATAACTAGATCTATTCTATATATTATATAAAAATAGAGGTATTTATATTATATAGGTTTTTATAAAAGCTAGATCTATACTATTATATAGATTAGCTAGATTAGTAAAATCTTTTTCTATTATACTTATAATAAATTAGTTATATTCTAGCTAGCAGCTAATAATTATTACTAGTAACTAGTTTAGATATTATAGTAAAAATAGTATAGGTATAGAAGTATTATAATATTATTATAATAGTACTCTTTTTTAGTTATAAGTTTTTATAAATAAGATCTTTATATTATATTTAGGTTATTTATAATTAAATAGTAGTTATTAATATTAATATTAGTTAAAGTTATATATATATTAATATAA
This sequence comes from Lojkania enalia, assembly GCA_010094045.1. Lineage (NCBI taxonomy): Eukaryota > Fungi > Ascomycota > Dothideomycetes > Pleosporales > Lojkania > Lojkania enalia. Next base: position 401,426 of record ML986601.1, read on the forward strand.
TTAGTTATTATTATATAATAGTACTATATTAGAAATTAGGTTAGTTTAGTTTATATAATAATACTATACTAAAGATTAAGTTAAATTATAAATATATTAATACAATTAATTATTATTATATAATAGTATTATATTAAAGATTAGATTAGTTTAGTTTATATAATAGTACTATACTAAAGATTAGATTAGATTATAAGTAACGTACCTTATAAGCAAGCGGCCTATATAAGCGAGCGGTCCACCCTATTACTAAAACGCGATACTTAAGCTTTTAATAATAATATAATAATAAAATAATAAGAATATAGCCTAAAACGAGAATTAAGTAAACTTAGCCCTCTTAGCTACTAAAAGAGGCTAAATAAATAGCGAAAGACGCGCTGCTTTAATATTTAATATAATTTAAATAACCGTATACTAATAATATACTAGAATCTACTTATAGCGCGATTATAAGCCTAACTCGAAGAGACTAACGAAACCTAAAGAGAAGGTTATTATCTAATATATACTTAACTTAAATTCGCGAGAATTTGCGCCTACTTTAGCTACTATATAAAATATAGCTAATAGCTTGCTTACTAAGTACAGTATAGACTAGATTAGTATATATTAGCCTAGAAACTTTGTTAGACGTACTTCTAAGCTTAAGACACGCCTAAATCGGCCTTATAATTGCTAGAGAGCTCTATATAAAGATCCTAAGATAATTAAAGGCTAGTTTAAGCTTATATAGCGTACTAAGAAGAAGTATAGTATTATAGATAAGGATATATATAACTTCAACAAATCTAGCTTTCAAATAAACATTATCTTATTATAACTAGTTATTATAGGTATAGAGAGATATAATTAACTAAAGGCAATTTAATTAGGTAATTATAAATAGATTTTAGTAATTTAGGGGATTAATACTGCTAGCTAGGTACTCCTACCCTTTATTATTATTACTAGCTACTACTATCTCTCTACCTGGTATAAAAGCGATAATATATCTAAGAACTAGGCTATTATAGTTAGTAAGAACAGCTAGATAATAAATAAACTCGGTATTAAGTAGTTAAAGCACTTTTATAAGTATATAAGGGATTGTATAATAGACGCGCGTCGACTACTAATCTTTAATAGCTATAATAGTTATAACTCGCTTAATTTCTAGAAACTCTATAAGAAATAGAGTATTATTCTACTCTATATACTAGCTTATTTATTACACCTATTATAGCTACTAGATATAGACTACTTCTTACTATTAAAGCGTATATATAGAAATTAGATTTTAGTCTTAGTATATAATTATATTAACTATATTATAAAACTTAAGTTCTTTCTAGCCTTTAAAGCTACTTTTAATATATTAATTATAAAGGATAATATCTATACAAACTTTTAAGGAGCTGATCTAGTCCTATTTAATTTAGAAGCAGTACTTTTAAAGCTTAATATAAAGCTTCGTACGCTAATACTACTAGTATAAGATAATACCTTATAAAAAGTAAAAATACTAAGTAACGCGCGCGAGCTAGAAGCTTAATTAATATTAATTTATAATCGGATTTAAAGGAATATAAGTTCTTCGCTAGCTTCTATTATTAAGAAGCTAAATCAGCTTAAGAAAGGCTCTATAAAAGTAATATATCAGATCAGGTTAATATATAATAAAATCGTCAGCCTTTAAGAAGCGAATAAAGTAGTAATAAAACGGAAACAGTAGAAAAAAATGTAGATTCAAGTGCAAGGGACCCTAATAAAAGTATAAGAAGAGATAATTATTGCTAAAAAGGATAATAAGGAGGAAACTCGGGCTATAATACGCTAATTTAGGGTGCGATTAGGTATAAGTAGATAGTATAAAGCGTACTATAGCTGCTGCGGTAAGATTAAGTATAATTTTTATATATACTAGAAGGATATAGAGGTTTCTATAGAATAATCGCGCAAGTTGTAAATTGCTATTATATTATTTAGTTGTTAAGCTATAGGTATATAAAGGTTAAAAAAGTTGATAGGGTAGACCGCTCGCTTATATAGGCTACTCGTTTATAAGGTACGTTATATTAGTATAATTAGTTATTATTATTATAGGGATTTTTAGCTAGTCTATTAAGCTATATTAGATATCGACGTATAATATTACGTATAATATTACGCTAGATATTATACTAGATATTAGCTAATATACCCCTTTTTTATATATATAAATATAGCCCGCTAGCTATCTTTAATTAACTAGTTTAGCTTCTTATCTCCCTCCCTAAAACAAGATTCGCCTTTTACTATAGTTATAAACCTAGTTACTATACTAAAATAACTACAACTTAACCTTTTTATATATATATTACAATTAATATTATACCTTTTTTATTTAGTATTATAATATTATAATATTATTATTTTTATTATTTACTAACAATCTTTAAATATTTAGCTATTAGAATTATATATAAATTTTATACTTTATAAGCTTATTAACGTATTATATTATATTTAAGGCTATTCTTTTAGTATTATATATAAATTCTATACTTTATAAGTCTATTAATACGCTATATTGTATTTAAGACTATTTTATTCTCTAGTATTAATATATTCTAGTATATTTCTAGTATTATAATAGTTGTATACTCCTTTATAGCTATATCTAAGAAGAAGATATTTAGTACTTCTAATAATTAGAAGAATTAGTTTAAATAGTATAAACTAATAGCTAGTAGGTTAAAGGTATAAGAATATTTAGATTTAAACGTACCTTTTAAAGAGGTTAAAATCTATAGGCTAGAACCTTCTCTTTCTAATATAAGTAAGTTTTAGACCCCGAAAATAAATCTAGAAGGGGAAATAGAAAGATACCCCTCTAATAGAGTTATATATAAGGAGATAACCTTAATATAAATAATAGATTAGAACTAGATAAGAAACTAGTATAATTAATAAAAAAAGAATTAGATTAAGATTAATAATACTTTTTATATTATATATAGTAATATCTTAATAATAATATTACCTTAATATAAAGTAATATTTAATAATAATATAACTAGCTATAAGATTCTTAGAATCTTATAGAAAAAGTTAGCACCTACTATTAAGTTAAAAGAGTAACTAATCTAGAAGAAATATTAAGCTCTCTTTAAGTACCTAACTAATAGAGAGGTAGAAAAGTAGCTAAATTAGTAGAATTAGATAATCTATTATACTAAAGCTACTAGTTTAGTAGAAGTTTAAGGCTTTAGAGTAGAAAAGGATTTTCTTCTAATAGTTGCTAAAAAAGATAAGGTATAGGTGCTAATCTATATAGTACTAATTAACGCTAAAAATAAGCTAGGTAGAATTAATTAACTAATTCCTACAATTAAATAATTAGTATACTAATATACTAACTATTATAGATATTTTAATTTATAAAAGGCGTTTAACTTATTTATAACTTTATAATATCTATTAATTTTTTAAGTAAATTTTAATAGTACTATATAATAGCTTTAAGAAAAATCCGATTTATAATCGCGTACTCTACTACCCTACTTCTATAAGAAGTAGTACTTCTAAAGTAATTATAAGTATATAAATAAATCGATTAGACTATTAAACTAGGTACTAGATTAGAAAATACTAAAAGCTTAAAATAATATCTTAAATAGGAATAACTAGGTAAAAAAGAATACTCTAAAGGTAAATATAGAAAAATATAAGAAGTTAAAATCCTTATTTAATAGTAAAACTTCTATAAAAGCTACTAACCTCTAGAGAAATACTTAGGTAATTTAAAAGGGCAATTTTTTAGCAAGTACTGCCCCTAAAAAAGAAGATACTAGTATTCTAAATTAGTAGATATTTAATCTAGATTCTAATATCTATATATATAACTCTAAGACTTTTAGTTAGTAGACTACTTAAATAGTAAATTTTAAAGATAAAATTACTATAAAAGATAGTATATACTTTATATTAGAATAGGGTACTATTACAATTATAATTAATTCTCTTATAAGCTTAAGAGATATTAAGCTAATAAAAATCGCTTATATCCCTTAGTTACTAACTAATATTATAGCTCTAATTAGAAATAGAAAATAGAGTATCTAGTTTAACTTAGGTAGAGATTATCTTTACTAGTATAATTACTATAATATTATTTATTATTTAAAATTATTTAATAGCTACTAGCTACTAAATATAAATCTAGTAAAAAGGTCTCTATTTAATTCGCTTTCCGGATATAAGATAGTTATAGTAATTAAGGAAAAACTTTTCTATTATTAATAACTAATATAAATTATTTCTTTAGTTAAAATATACTAATTATTAAACTATTTAGGTAGAGATTTAGTATTAACTCTATTTTAAATAGCTAAGGGTATCTAGTTAAGTAATTAGGAAGTACTAATATAATCTACTACCGAGCGGTTAAAACTACTAAGTAGTTCGTAATCTATCTAATTTTAATTTTAAAGTAGAATATCTTTATAACTATTAAAGTAATTAAGTATATAATAATATCTATATAATTTTTATTATTTAGTATTTTAATTAGAGTTATTTTATATATTTTAATATAGTAGTCTAGCTCTTAATAGCACCCGCATTATCTTAATTAGTATAGTTAACTATAACTATTTAAGCCTTTTTATTCTATTTAACAGCCTTCTTATTATTACTTTACTAATTATAGCCTATCTAATATAGAGACGGTATTTACACCCTTAATTATCTTACGTTTATACTCCTTACACTTTATAAGTATTATATTTGCCGCCTAGAGATCTCTATTCTCTATCTTTAAAAACAACTACCTATATACTATAAACGTAATACCTTTTATAAGACTTATAAGACCTTTAAGTATTAACATTAGTAAGCTATCTTAATATCGTTCTATACGCTGTTATATATATTATATCTAGTACTCTACCTTTAAACGATTATATAGTATTTATAACTGCTATTTACTAGGTTCTAGAAGTAGTAGTATTAGGATTTATAAAGCTTAGATATCGAGCTTTAAAATAATATAATCTAGACTAAATAGGACTAATCTAGACCCTCTAAAACCTATAGCTATATTTTTATTAGTAATAGTATTATTAAAAGCCGCTTTAAATATAGGTAAGAAGTCTTTTTTAGTTATATAGTTAACGTGGTACTAAATTAAGCTTTTAATCTCCTTACTATATATACGCTTTAATAGACCAAAACAGCCTATATTAAGTAGCTATAGAAGATAAGATAAGTGTAGAGGTATATAAAGTATAATAATATTACTTTTTTTATAATAATTATAAAATTCGATAGAATTATAGCAATTATAGCCGTCTATAATAAGTAGTTAGTAGGCGCTAGTAGTACTAGCTTTAGTATATTTATTAAAGTGCTTAAGCTACTTAAACCTATATTTAATAACCGTCCAGCTCTTCTTACTAATAGATAAAACCTATTAAGGCTTATCTATAATTAACTAGTATTAGGTATCGTATTATTATACGCCCTTAAGAATAATAAATAGTAGAACCGGCTAGCTATATAAATTTACTACTATAATTACTATTATCTATTTAATATTACTAGACTAGATAGATTTAAGTATTTATTACCCCTTAGTACTAGTAATAACTATTTTTAGGCTAATTTTATCTATTTAGAAGCCGGTCTCGTTAAAATTATATATATCTTTATTAAAGATATTATATTTAGTCTTAGTATTATATATAAAATAGAACCAGCTCTAAATAACCTTAGAATCTTTATTTAGAGCTCTTTAATAGTTATATTATCGATTAACGCGTAATTTAAGCTCTAAAACGCGTAAGATAAAGCGATTAAACTAATTTTTACTAATAGGTTACTAACCGTAATTAAGAAGTAGTTTATTAGTTATATCTTACAGCATATCGAGATTAAGTTAAAACCCACGCGTATCTATATTAAGTATATAGTCTATAATCGACCTCTCTTCCAACTCTATAAGATTCTTTAAATTAGGGGTATAATCGGCTCTATAAGGGTTCCTATTACAGTACTCTCTTAGGGTAGTATAGTTAACTTTAAACGCCTATACTATAGCTAGATTTAATTTAAATTAACCTTATTTAAAAGCTTTATTTACTATAGTTATATCAGCTTTAGATAAGCATATTCTATTATATAGTTATAGAGATATTACGAAAATTAATAGGGTGGTAGAGATTTTAGTAGATTACTAACCGCTCGATGGTTTTAACTGCTCGGTAGTAGATTATATTAGTATAGTAAGATTACTAGATATATATATAAACGAAGTTATTATAGTAGATTAACTAGTATAATTAGTTTTATCTAGTTACTAAACTATTTAAAAGAATCGCGATTAATATTATACAATTTTAAAAGGACTATAAAAGGTACTATAATAGTAAGAGATATCTATTTTATATAGTTAATTAGATATTCTAGTAGTATAAGGAATTTACAATATATAATTAGTTAAAATCTACTCTTATAAAAGCTTTTAAAATACTATTAGTAAAAATTAAATAATAGTATAAAAGAAAGATTATATATATCTATATAGATAATAACTTAAACTTTTTAGAACTTATAAATGTATTATTTAATTAAAGAATTATAATTAAAGCTCGCGCGCTTTATATATCTAAGTAGAATAACCTAGTAGAGTAAATAGAGTATTAAATTATAACCCGCATGTGCGCTCTTATAATAGAAAATAATATCTCTAATAAATATACTAATAAATTAGCTTATATAGTAATATACTTATTTAATAGAATACTAATTATAAACCTTCGATTTAAAACCCTATATAAGGCCGTTTTTAACTATAAACTATTTCTTACTTATTTTTAGGTTATAAGATTACAAGTATATATTTTAGATAAAACTCTATTAAGAGGCGATAAACTAGTATTACGGGTACTAATTAGAAAACTCTTATAATATAGAAGTATAAATATATACTAAATACTAATTCTAAAACTAAAATAGATACTTAATATTAGAGATATTATATTTAGTAATATTATATCTAGTAAGGAGGAGAAATATCTACTAAAAGAATCTCTAAAAAAGATTCTTTTTTAAATTAATAATATTAAGAGTTCTATTAATAATAGTAATAATAAAACGATTAAAATTATAAAAGTAATCTATAAAGATCGGCTATCTAATTAAAATATCCCTACTAAGTTAGTAGGTAATTTAATTAGTAAGAAGGTCTATTAGTAGGAGAATATTATTTTTAAAGAATAAATCGACGATATTACTAGTAATTAGAGACTTCTAATACTAGAATTAATACTAGTACTAGTACTAAGAAATTAGAATACTTCTATAGTACTACTAGTAAATAATAAAGATACTATATTTAGCGATAATTTACTATAAAGATAGTAACTATTATTTATTTATACTTCTATACCTTTAAAGAGAATAAATAATATTCTATAAAGGGAAGAAATTAGTAGCTAAATATTTAGAGATAATATAATTTAGAGAGGTAGATTTTTATATAGTTATAAGCTACTTTAGTTATATTTTATAACCTTTACAGCACTATTTAATAGCGAGTTAATACTAGTAAATTATATAAAGGAAACTTATACTATTAGAAAATATTATTATAATTAGCTTCTACTAGAACTAAAATACTATAAGGATCTAAAGAATTACTCTTTTAATACTAGCTTTTATAAAGCCTATTATATTAAGTTATAGAAGTAGAAAGATATAAATATCTAGTAAAAGGTAATAATCCTCTAAGACTCTACTAAAATTCTTCTAATAATATAGGTATTCGTATATAAATTTAATAAGGACGGTTTTCTATATAAATTTAAGGCTAAATTAGTTATATATAGCAATCTATAATTTTAATAGAAAAATATCTATACTACTATACTAGCTATATAAGCCTTTTACTTTCTAATATTAATTACAACTTATTTTAAACTCGATATATATTAGTTTAATATTATTAATATATTTCTTAACTACTAATTAGATAGGTTAATATATATTTATATACTAGAAGGTTTTATATATAAGTATAGAAAATATCTATAATTATAGAAAGCTATATATAGTTTTAAAGATACTCTAAAACTTTAGTATTATAAGCTAGATAGAACTCTAAAGTAATTAAACCTTAAAATAGTATTAGAAATATCTTACTTATATATAAATAATAAGCTGATCGTCTTCTTTTATATTAATAATATTATAATTCTAGTTTATCTATTAAATATTTCTATTAAGTAGAAATTTAAATTGTAATTAAGTAATAAATATAAACTTCGATCCTTTAAAAATCTAAATTAGTTTTTAAGAGTTTAAATTGTATATAATATATAATAGTATAAGATTTAGCTACTATAGAATTTATTTATTAATAAAGTAGCAGCACGATTTAATATTATAGTTAATAAGAAGGTGCTAAATACGCCTCTATATAAAAACGTACTACTAGTTACTACTAAGGAATCCTCTAATAGGATATCTTACTACTAATAACTAATTAGTTATCTAGCCTAGATTATAGTTTTTATACACTTTAATATCGCGTAAATATACTTAATATTATTATAATACCTCTAAAACCCTAGTAATTATTATATTAACGCTATTTTAAGGGTATAGTAATATTTAATTAGTATAAAGTACTTAGTAATTATAGTAATAGCTAATAATATATAAAATACCTCTACTATTAACTAGAGTAGTAATACTAATTATATTAACCCTATAAGATAATTACTATTCTATAGTATATTTAATACAGCTTTTAATAATAATTCTAATACTTGTTAAAGTTTTTATAGTTATATATTTTAACTTTTTAGAATACCAATTAATTAGAAAGCTTTAATTTAACATATAGTT
>ML986601.1:442258-453398 GCA_010094045.1 Lojkania enalia
AAATATTTAAAGTAAATAACTAAGTAGTAAACTAGATTATATTAAAATTAGACTATATAAGATTAAAGAACAAATATTACCTATAAACTATTAACTTAAATTACCTATAACTATAAAAATCTATCTAACCTTCTATATTATACTTATAGAAAAGGTACTCTAGAATACTAAACTAGTAGTATACGATATAGACACGTATAGAGAAGACTAGAAATAAGAAGTTAAGAGAATAATAAAGTATAGGATATAGAATAGTAAATAATACTATCTAATTAAATAGTTAAGAGTAGATAAATATAAGAACTTATAGAATAATACCTAAAAAATAGAAGAAAATCTTAGTCCTATAGTATTATAGATATATTATAAAACCCGAATTTATAAAGGAAATCTAGAAATAGAATAGTAGGATTAAATAATATTAGCTATATTATAGGAGGCGACTCTACTTTAGGAAGAAGACCCGCCTTATAATCTACTTTTTTCTCTTCTTTAAGCTGCTCCTATATATATTTATAATCCATCGCCTACCTATATTTTACTTATTTATAAATCTTATAAAGACGCTAAATCTTTATATAAACTGCTACTACCTTATTAAAAAGTTATTTTAACTCTTTTTAAGCTAGATAAATTTTCTCCTCTAGTTTTACAACTTTAGTATCCTACTTTACTATTAGGAAGAATTAAGAATAAACTAGTAGTATAGGATTGTAATATATAAGTAATTTAAGTATCGCGATCTATATTATATAATAAATATATACTAGTATAAAAGTATTCTAAATAATATAACTTTTTAAGTATTTTTTTCTTATCTACTTTATAAGTTAACCCCTTACGGGAATACTAGAAATAAAATATAATAGTTTCGCCTAAATAGTCTATATAATTAGTATAATAGTATCTAACGTATAGTATAAGCGAGCTAATTACTCAAGCGAGCTAATTATAATGCTAAGACTATACTAAAATTACGACTACTTTTTGTAAAATATTATACTTTCTTATATTCTATCGTACTATATAGTATAGTAGCCTATTCTTCTATATCTATAGTATTATTTTTATACGTCCGCGAGTTATATCTAGCCTTACTATACTACCTACAGCATCTTTAAGTTAGCTGGTCTCTATTAATACGCGCTTTCTTCCTACTCTTCTTCCTATTAATATAAGCGCTAAAATCTTTTAGAGTAGTTAATTAAACGCCTTCTTTAATTATTAGGTTGCCTTTCTTCTATATACGCTTTCTTTTATACGATTGATATTATATAGCGGCCTTATTAGCTACTTAGAGCTTAGTAACCTAAGTATATAATAGTACGTTTTTATATATTATATATACAGCACCCTTTATAAACTATTTAAACGCCTCTACTATTAAAGTAGATAAACTATCTAAGTACTTTTAAACTCTTAATCAAACGTATATAGATTAAAACCTAAATTTAATAGGATTACTTAGTATTTTTAACTCCTAAAAGGTATTTTTAACTGTAGAGGGTATTAGTATATATAGTTAAACTTCGAGTTTTAATAGTACTATATCTAGGTTAAATAGAACTAAACTAGTACTTTAAAAGCTACTTAAGATATTACTCTTTATAATTGCTGCGTTAAAAGCTGCTTTAAAATAGAGTAAGAACTCGATTTTTATAATATAGTTAATATAACTATATATTAGCTGCTCGACTTAACGCCTATATATAGTCTTTAAAGGCGAGAAACAACCTATATCTAGTAGCTATAGTAGGTATAATAAATGTAGAGGTATATAGAGAGTAATAATATTCTTTTCTTTATAGAGCTGCCTAAATTTAAGCGAGTTGTAGCTTTTATAACTATTAAGAATTAGCAATTAATATATACTAATAGTATAATCTTTTATATATATATTAAAGTACTTTAACTATCTAATACTAATATTATTTATCGTCTAGCTGTTATTAGTAACCTATATAGCCTAGGTTAGTAGAATATTATCTTCTTTATACTATATAGAGAGGTAGTAGGTACTTATAAAGATAATAAAAGGTAGTATCGTCTATCCTATCACGTTAATATCTTAGATAACTATAGTCTACTCGCGATTATCTAGCTGGAGCTGCTTTAGTTAATTCCGTCTCTTAAAGCTAGTAACTACTACTTCTATTAATATTATATTTATTATAAAGCTTAATTTATTAAAGTTATATATATCTTTATTAATAATACTATACTTAGCCTTTATATTCTATATAAGGTAGAACCAGCCTCTTATAACCTTAGAATCCTTATATTTAGCTTTTAAATAGTTGTACTTTTAATTAAATTTAACCTTAAACTCAGGCGTATATTTAATAAAGTTCTCTACCTAGTTCTTTCTAACCTAGCTAATAGAGTATATAGCTAATAGTAAATTAGCTATATTTTAAATAGTAGTAAGCTATAGCAGAAATTCTCTTATATCTAGATCTAGTATATACTAAATAATTACCTACTCCTTAGTCTTACTAAGCTTTATTAAATTAGGCTGGTAATCGCGTTATAGAGCTGTTTTTTACCTTTATATACTAAGTATACTTTAAGAAATATTATAGATTAATATAATATAACGTATAGTTAGTATCGCGTCTTATTAAAGAGCTTAAAGTATAAGCTGTATTCTAACTTCTTTCTAAATTAATTCTACAGTTGTTAGTTGTAGTATAATATTATAAAGTATAATTATCGCGATTTTAGTAGAGTTTTAATATTATAATCAGCTCGCTTGGGTAATCAGCTTACTTATACTATATGTTATTAAAAAAAGCTTTTTTCTAGCTTTTAAATACGCGTTTTTTAATATATTTATATATAAGAACTATTAAAAAGTTTTTAAAGTAATAGAAATTATTCTTCTAAATATATAGATTATATTAAATTATCTTAATATATAATTATATATTCTACTAAAACTACTTCTATAAGAAAACTTTTAATAGTTTAAAACTCTAAATAATATATATAAATTTAGGTTATAATTAATACTTATATAAAAGTTCTTTATACAATTATTTAAAAAGGTATAAAAAGGATTCTTATAGCTTATAAAAAGTACTAAATTAATACTATATTAGAATATACTTTTTTAAACTTATAACTCTAAACTTAAAAAGTAATTAGAAAAAGTAATTAAGCGTAAAATATATAAAAGAAAGTATATTTAGTATAGTAGTATAATATTATATAATAAGAGATCTTTATATATAGTTATTAAAGTATCTATAAACTTTTAGCCCTTTAAATAGATTTATAGTACTAATATTTAAGAAAGAGTTTAACTAGCTTAATACTACTATAATAACTATAGTAAGACTAGATATAATACTTATATATACTAAAAAGATAGTAGAGAAAATTCTAAATTAGATAAAAGTATATTATATATAGAATCTTTTATTAGTATTAAATAAATTAAATTTTTATATATAATATTTATTATACTAAAAAAAAGTAGCTACTTTAATAGAATAGCTACTTTAATAGTAAAATATATTATAGAAAAACTAATAAAATTAAATAGTATAATATTTAGTAGAAATAGAACTATAATATTAATATTCAAAGAACAATATATACTAATAATATATTTTAAATATAGAAGGTTTAAATATTAAACTAAAGACTATATTCTCTCTAAAATATATAATATATATAAATAAGAGAGATATTTCTAATATAAAATAACTAACTTATATCATATAAACTACTAGTATAACTATTAAATATTAGACTAAAAATATCTAGTATTCTAGAAAGAAAAGTAGAGGATTTTTACTATTTAATAATATATATAATCTAATATACTCTTCTATTTCTAATTAAATTTTTACTTTAAACTTTACCTTTATTTATAATTACCGCTACTCTTTTAACCTATTTATTAGTATTAGACTATTTAAGAATAATACAACTTAGTAAATTACTACTAAGAGAAGTAGCTATTATAGTTATTAGTAATAGTAGCTAGAGAGGTACCTCTTAAGAGTACTAGTAGATTTAGGCAGGTAATAGGTGGATTTTTAACTAGGTATATATATATACTCTCCCTATTAAGTTTATATTTACTCTCTTTATTTCCTATATTAAGTATAGTATTAGACAATAGATAAGTAGGTCTTATGGTTAGCTTCTGAAATGGAGGAAATAAGCTGTGTAAGGGTTATCTAGCTGGCGCTTCGTAACGGCCCATACCCACCGGGTGCATGGCCATAATAGAACACACACACACACACACACACACGTCAAGGCCTTTCTATACATGATGCGAAATGCGGGAGACCATTCATGAAGCAAGTTGTGGCGAAAGAGGTGCGGTGGGCGCTAGAGATCCCGGAGAATTTTTGGATTCCTGGAAGGGTTTAGCGTACTATTGTTGCTGAGTCAACAACCGCACGGACAGTCTCAACCCCAGAATCACTTCCTAAACAAAGCATGCGTACTCCAACCCACCAGCACTGTTATGGACGAGGTTCACGTGTGGATAGATTCCGTATCCTCATTTCCGGAAGATTCAGAAGCACCTGAATGCGAATCATCTCCTCGACCAAGTCTGAAACGAGCGCGCCGCTCTCCAACCCCTCCTCGACGAGTCCGCCCACGCCTCGACCCATCGGCTCGATCGTCTGCACGAGACTCTCTCGAGATGGATTCTACAACCGATGCTTCTTCTGTCACTTCCCTTGACTCAAGGCGAAGACTAAAACCAACGAGTCCGTTAATGAAGCGCAAAGGCTCGCAAAGCCCTGAGCGTACCCAGCGGGTTTTGCTCGAGCAAGGGAAACCTCCGATCCGTATCCGACAACCAGATAGCACAAGTCGAATCGTATCGTCAGAGGAACTTCAAGGCATACTCTCCGAAAATTTCTCCGACAACTTCGTCCCGACATACTTTAAGGTGCGTTACTATGTGTCTTCCGTTTGCATCCATGCGCTGAGGGCTAATCGGTGACTGGTTTAGGATCGCCTCCGCGAAGCGGATCCCGTAGTCTTTAGAAACGATATCCGCTCTTACATGTTCGACCAGTCAGACCAAACACAATTAGATCAGACTGAAGCAGGAAGGCTGGAATCTCTGTGGAGCCGCGTGCAACGTATTCACACGAGGGCGAAGCGATGCAACGATAACAACAAAGACGAGAATGCTTGGGCAAGAGTTGTCTGGGAAGCTCTAGAGGCGGTGGTGGAGGACGACACGTGCTTAGAAATCAACAGCGTGTGAGTAGTGTCTCCAGTTTTTGGTGTTTTTTTTGGAGCGAGATGGCTAACGCTTGAGGTACGCAGCCAGTCGCAAAATATACACCCTGACTTTCTATCCATAGGTACCTCCGGACTGACCGTATCCAAAAAGGCGGACTTTGTACTTGCATTTAGCGGTGACGACGATGGCGACGTTCGGAGAGTTTACGAGAATTTCAAGTCGAATAATAATGGTGCCACGCTCAGTCCAATGACGGACGCATACACTTCTGGGCTTGCTCTGGCGTGCGCTATAGAGCTGAAAGAGGCCGGAGGGAAAGCCACAGAGGCAGAAATGCAGCTCGCAGTTTACCACGCAGCTATGCTGTGGAAGATTCGAGAGTTGATCAACATGAGACGGAAAACACCAATGGCTATGGAGGAAGTCGAAAGCCTAGTCCCGTCAGTGGTAGGGTGGACTGTCATTGGGCACAAGTGGTCATTATACATCTCGAGTTTGTTGCCGGACGGCAGTATTGTGCGTCATAAGCTCCTTTCTGATACCCTTTTGATTTTGACTAATCTTTTGCCATCAGATGTGCCAGGGCCCTTTCGACGGACTACAAGCTAGTACTTCTACTCGCCACGGTATACTTCTCCTTCTCGATTTATTAAAGCGAGTGGCTGTGATGGCGTCCAATATGCTTTGGCCCGCAATGAGAGATATTCTAGAGGGAAGCGAGATCAGAGGTTGGAGACACCACTTTGGGGAGGAGAACGCAAACGAGCTGTACATAAATCAAAATGAGTGTCGATAATTGCAAGGACGCTTTTGAACTGGTCGGCTGACTCAACAACTGCGCCACGCAACTGCACATTTGAGGCACGTTCAGAACTGAACCTGCACCTTATTGGCTAGGAGAACCTAGGCACACCTAATGTCTAGCCGCGATCCAACCTTGGACTATTCCTGGCTGGCAATGGGGACCCAATTTGGGGCTCGCAGCGGACCACGTTTCGGTCCCCATCTAATCAGATCGTGGCCTGTGCTCAGACCCTCTTGGCGCCCATCAAACCGCGTGCAGCCCATGCTGCCTAGCGGCAACAACGCCTGCCTCAATGTCGTTCTTTGTCAACTCCGCAAAATCAACCCCGTACGTGTGTGTGTGTGTTCTATTATAGCCATGCACCCGGTGGGTATAGGCCTTTACGAAGCGCCAGCTAGATAACCCTTACATTGTAACGATGCGAAGAAATCGTTCCACGAAAAGCTTCACATGCAACCTTATCCTAAAGCTTTTCGCTTATCTTATCCTACCCCCAGCTCCGCCCCTTTTCCCTTCCGTATATAGTTGCATACTCCCTCATAAGTAGCTTGGTAGTTCTTCTATATCCTTTCGTACAAGGCTTATAGGTGTTAATAGAATTCCTAGGTCCCTAAACTCCTATACACTTCTATATACCTCTAAATAGATTCGTACTATATTTAAACCTATTATCTTACCTATACTATTATATTATATAGAAGAACTTAATACTACTAGTAATAGCCTCTTTAATAATATCGTATTAATTATTTATTTAACTATATTTAAGTCTAAGATATACCTAATTTAATTTAGATTATAATATTTATATATTATTATATTAAATTATTTAGTTATCTAGATAGGATTTTAAAGACCTTTTATTAACTAAAACCTTTAAGTTTAAAACTTCTTATCTTCTATAATTAAGATTACCTTTAGAAAAGCTGCATAGAGTATACTTAGGTAGAAACTTAGAGACTACTAATAACCTATTAGAATTAGAGGTAACTACTAATATCTAACTATAATCTACCTTCTAATTTCTATACTAAAACTAATATATATATAAGTTATAGTAAGAATAAACTTCTATCTATATATATAGAATAACTATTACCTTTTATAGAGGGCCCTATAATAGGCGGACCCTTCTCTATAAAGCTTATAATAAAGAACCTATCTAATTTAGAGGAAAATTAGAGTAAACTAATTTTTAAGAAATAAATTATAATTTTATAAGAGAAGATTATAAATTTAATATAATAGAGAACTATTAGTTTTAATTAACCTCTATAAACTACTAAATTAGAATTAATAATATACTAAGAAACTTTTATAACTTTTCTAGTAAGAAATCTTTTAGCTACCCTTAAACCCTCTTAAATCTACTTTACTAAATATATACTTAAGATTAAAAGCTTTATAGATAGTAGTAAACCTATATTTAAATAATAATAAGTCTTAATTCTAGACTAACTTAAGATTAATATAGATTACTATTTAATAGAGTATATATATATAGTATTAGTATAAAAATATATCTCTAGTATTATAAAAGGGTATCTTAAGCTAAAATACCTAGCTAAATCGGACTAGTATTAGTTTAAGAATACTAAAGAAATAATTTTACTTCTATAATCGTATTTTATTGTAGGTAATAAAAAGATAGAGGTATAATAGATATTCTAGATCTTAAGAATAAATAAAAGAGAAGTATTCTTAACTTTTAAAGCTTATTTTATTAGTATAGCTATTAGAGGATCCATATTCTAATCTAAGTAGTTCTTCTATCTATAGAATAAGATTCTCCCCAGCTTAAAGATATTAAACCTTAGCTTTAAGTTTATATAGAAAAGCTTTTTTAATACTATAGTTATCTACTTAATAGCCTATAATATAGAAAGGAGAAGTATTTCTAACCTTCTAAAATAAACTATTAGCCTATAAGTTATAGCTAAAATAAATTTAGATTAGTATTAGAAGGTTTTTAAGAGTTTATCTAAGATAATCTATATTCTAATACTACTCTAATCTACTTTAATATTAATATTTTGTTCTACTATAATTACTTTTTAATAATCTAGTAAGACTTCTATACCTAAAAGGTATATAACTCTAAGTAATTACTATAACTATAGTAAACTAGAATACTTTATAAATAAATATATAGTCTTTAAAATATAAAAAATAGAAGTTAAATAAAAGAAGATTAAAGAAGAAGAGTTTCTAGACGTAAATAAATACTACCTAGATAGTTCTTAGGTAAGAAATAGAGATATCTAGAAAAACTCTCTATTCTAGGCTTAAGTAAGTATAACTTATTAAATATCGATTTATTATATTTATTTAGAGGAAAGTACTTTTAAATTTCTACTATCTTATATTTAAAAGATATTAGTATATAACTAAACGCTCTTATTAATATAGATACCTAAAGCTTTCTATTCCTTAATTTTATAGTAGCTAGATTACTCTTCTAAACTCTATATATATTAATATAGTATTTACCCTTTAAAATTACTATTAAAGGTTTTTAGGACCGAATCTAAACTCTAGTTAATTAATATATCTACTTATATCTGTAAATTAATAAGAAAATTATCTAAAACTACTTATTTATTATTATAAATTTAGATACTTAAGATTATATTATTAGTATTAAATAGTTATATTATTTTTAACTCTAGCTAGATATAGATAAGAATTAGATTATATAGCTCTTTAAGTATCCTACTACTTATAATCCTTTACCTCCTCTTCTTATATAATTAACTTAGCTAGTATATAATAAGGAGGTAGAACTAGATATTTAGTAATACAACGTTTTATAAGAAAAGGACTAGTATTAGTAGTCTTATAGTCTAACTATCTATTATATTAAGAGTTTATTAAGACTGCTAAAACTATATTAATTTCTTATAACCTATAGTTTAAATAAGTTTAGAACTGTAATAATACAAAGAAATTGTTCTATAAAAAGCTTTATATATAACCTTATCTTAAAGCTTTTTACTTATCTTATTCTACTCTTAGTTCTACCTCTTTTTCCTTTTATATATAGTTATATACTCTCTTATAAGTAGTTTAGTAGTTCTTCTATATCCTTTTATATAAGGTCTATAGGTGTTAATAGAATTTCTAGGTCTCTAAACCCCTATATACTCTTATATACTTCTAAGTAGATTTGTACTATATTCGGACCTATTATCTTACCTATACTATTATATTATATAGAAGAACTTAATACTACTAATAATAGCCTCTTTAATAATATCGTATTAATTGTTTATTTAACTATATTTAAGTCTAAAATATACCTAATTTAGTTTAGGTTATAATACTTATATACTATTATATTAAATTATTTAGTTACCTAAATAGGATTTTAAAAACCTTCTATTAACTAAAGCTTTTAGGTTTAGAACTTCCTATCTTCTATAATTAAGATTGCCTTTAAAAAAGCCGCGTAGAGTACACCTAGGTAGAAACTTAGAGACTACTAATAACCTATTAGAATTAGAGGTAACTGCTAATATCTAACTATAATTTACCTTCTAATTTCTATACTAGAACCGATATACGTATAAGTTATAGTAAAAGTAAACTTCTATCTACGTATATAGGATAACTATTATCTTTTATAGGAGGCACTATAATAGGCGGACCTCTCTCTATAGGGCCTATAATAAAGAACCTATCTAATTCGGAGGGAAATTAGAGTAAACTAACCCTTAAAAAATAAATTATAATTTTATAAGAGGAGATTATACGCTTAATATAATAGAGAACTATTAGTTCTAATTAACCTCTATAAACTACCGAATTAGAACTAATAATATATTAAGAAACTTTTATAACTCCCCTAGTAAGAAACCTCTCAACTACCTTTAAGCCCCCTTAAGCCTACCTTATTAAATATATACCTAAGATTAAAAGTCTTATAGATAGTAGTAAACCTATATTTAAATAATAGTAAGCCTTAATTCTAGACTAACTTAAGATTAATATAGATTACTATTAGATAGAGTATATACATATAGTATTAGTATAGAAATATACTTCTAATACTGCGAAAGGGTATCTAGAACTAAAATACCTAGCTAAATCGGACTAGTATTAGTTTAAGAATATTAAAGAAATAATTTTACTTCTACAATTATATTTTATTATAGGTAATAAAGAGATAGAAGTATAATAGGCGTTTTAAGTCCTAAGAATAAATAAGAGAGAAGTATTCCTAACTTTTAAAGCTCGCTTTATTAGTATAACTATTAGGGGATCCGTATTCTAATCTAAATAGTTCTTCTACCTATAGAATAAAATTCTTTCTAGTCTAAAGATATTAAACCTTAACTTTAAACTTATATAAAAAGGCTCCTTTAATACTATAGTCGCCTACTTAACAGCCTATAATATAGAAAGGAGAAGTATTTCTAGCCTTTTAGAATAAACTGCTAGCCTATAAGTTATAGTTAAAATAAATTCGGATTAGTACTAGAAGGTTTCTAAGAGTTTATCTAAAGTAACCTACGATCTAATACTACCCTAATCTACTCTAGTATTAACACCTTATTCTATTATAATCGCTTTCTAATAACCTAGTAAGACTCTTATACCTAAAAGGTATACGACCCTAGATAATTACTATAATTATAGTAAACTAGGATACTTTACGAACGAATATATAGTTCTTAAAGTATAAGAGATAGAGGTTAAATAAGAGAAGATTAAGGAAGAAGAGTTTTTAGACGTAAATAAGTACCACCCTGATAGTTTTTAGATAGGAAATAAAGACGCCTAAAAAAACTCTCTATCCTAGATTTAAATAAGTATAACTTATTAAATATTAATTTATTATATTTATTTAGAGGAAAGTATTTTTAAATCTCTACTATTTTATATTTAAAAGATATTAGTATATAACTAAATACTCTTATTAATATAGGCGCCTAAAGCTTTCTATTCTTTAATTCTATAGTAGCTAGATTACTCTCCTAAACTCTATATATATTAATATAATATTTATCCTTTAAAATTACTATTAAAGGTTTTTAGGACTAAATTTAAACCCTAGTTAATTAGTATATCTACTTATACCTGCGAATTAATAGAAGAACTATCTAAAACTA
>ML986602.1:0-20810 GCA_010094045.1 Lojkania enalia
TCTAGGTTAACCTTAAGGCCTTTATTTAAGAGGATATAGCTAAGATATTTAGTTCGGGTAATATAGAATTCGCTCTTCTTAATATTAACTTATAATCCTGCTTGACGTAATCTCTTAAGAACTTTCTTAATATAGATAGTGTGTGTCGCCTCGTCTTCTAAGTAGATAAGAATATTATCTAGGTAAGTAATATAGAAGTTATCCAGGTAGTCGATTAGTACGTCGTTTATATAGTACTGGTAAGTTGCTGGGCTATTATACAATCTAAAAGGTAGAACTTTATACTTATAGGTTCTGTATCGAGTCTGAAAGGTAGTATATTCCTTAGAACTAGGGTCTATTCTAATCTTATTAAAGGCCGCGTGAATGTCGAACTTAGTAAAGATTGCTGCCTTAGTAGGCCTAGATAAGAGTTTATCTATATATAGTATCAGATATACGTTCTTATAGATAAGAGTATTAAGTTTATAATAATCTACGTAGATATATAGGTCGCTATTAGGTTTGCGGACGTAAAGGATTAGAAATATAAAGGGGTTCCGACTCTACTTAATATACTTATACTATAGATTATCTATAATATACTTCTTAATTACCTCTAGCTCTTTAATATTCTACTTATATAACGGGCTGTAACTATTAGGGAGGGGTTCTATAAGAACAATCTTATAATTATAAGAGTGGTATTCTAATAATTAATAAGCCGCAGTTTTACTAAATATATCCTAATACTTATAGTATTTAGATAGCAATCAGAGATTTACTAGTACTTTATTTTCAGCCTCATCTTCCAGCTCTGGAGCTTGCTTATCTTTAATTAGCTACTTAATTTCGTATAGAGACGTGGAGAAAAACTTATTCTCTTTCCTCTTTATATTAAAGTAGAAAGTATTAGCTGAGATAAGAGCGATAATAGGAGAATAGACTTTCTTCGGATTAGATTCGGACTTTATTTTATGCAGGCGTATAGGAGCTTTAAGCTTATTTAAACTATAGGCTATAAGAGACTAATATAGTTTTAGTAGTTTTAGTAGACCCTTAATATAATAGATAGTCGGACTGCAGGACTGCTAATACTAGTTCTTTTCTTATAGAGCGTTACGTTACTAGATGTCTAGTTCTACTTCCTTATTATATGCTGGCTAAGTTAATTGCATAAGAAGAGGAGGTGAAGAATTATAAGTAGTAGGATACTTAGAGGGCTATATAATCCGATTCTTATCTGTATCTAGCAGGAGTTAAAAATAATATAACTATTTAATACTAATAATACAATCCTGAGTACCTAGATCTATAATAATAAATAGGCAGTTTTGGATAGTTCTCCTATTAATTCGCAGGTGTAAGTAAATGTACTAATTAACTAGGGTTTAGATTCGGTCCTAAAAACCTTTAACAGTAATTTTAAAGGGTAAGCGCTGTATTAATATATATAGGGCTTAGGAGAGTAATCTAACTACTGTAGAATTAAGGAACAGAAAGCTTTAGGTGCTAGTATTAATAAGGGTGTTTAGTTGTATACCAACACCTTTTAAACATAGAACGGTAGGGATTTAGAAGTACTTTCCTCTAAATAAATACGATAAATTAATATTTGATAAGTCGTATTTACTTAAACCTAGGACAGAGAGTTTTCCTAGACGTCTTTATTTCCCACCTAAGAACCATCTAGGTAGTACTCGTTTATATCTAAGAACTCTTCTTCTTTAATCTTCTCTTATTTAACTTCTATCTCTTATACTCTAAGGACTGTATATTTATTCGTAAAGTATCCTAGTTTACTATAGTTATAGTAATTACTTAGGGTTGTATACCTTTTAGGTACGGGAGTTTTACTAGGTTGTTAGGGAGCGATCGTAGTAGAATAAGGTATTAATACTAGGGTAGATTAGAGTAGTATTAGATTGTAGGTTACCTTAGATAAACTCTTGGAAACCTTCTAGTACTAATCCGAATTTGTTTTAGCTGCAATTTATAGGCTGGTAGTTCGTTCTAGGAGGTTAGAAATACTCCTCCTTTCTATATCGTAGGCTGTTAAGTAGGCGACTATAGTATTAAAGGAGCCTTTCTATATAAGCTTAAAGCTAAGGTTTAATATCCTTAGACTGGGGAGAATCTTATCCTATAGGTAGAAGAACTACTTAGATTGGGGTACGGATCCCCTAATAGCTGTACTAATAAAGCGAGCTTTAAAAGTTGGGAACGCTTCTCTCTTATTCATCCTTAGGACCTAAAACGCCTGTCGCACCTCTATCTCTTCATTATCTATAATAAAATACGATTGTAGAAGTAAAATCATTTCTTTAGTATTCTTGAACTAATATTAGTCCGATTCGGCTAGGTATTTTAGCTCTAGATACCCTTTCGCAGTATTAGAGGTATATTCTTATACTAACGCTATATGTGTACGCTCTATCCGATAGTAATCTATATTAATCTTAAGTCGGTCTAGAATCGAGGCTTACTATTATTTAAATATAGGTTTATTACTATCCGTAAGGCTTTCGATCTTAGGTATACGTTTAGTAAAGTAGGCTTAAGGGGGCTTAAAGGTGGCCGAGAGGTTTTTTACTAGGGGAGTTACAAAAGTTTCTTAGCGTATTATTAGTTCTAATTTGGTGGTTTATAGAGGTTAATTAGGACTAATAGTTCTCTGTTATATTAAGTATATAATCTCCTCCTATAAAATTGCAATTTATTCCTTAAGGGTTAGTTCGCTCTAATTTCCCTCTAAATTAGATAGGTTCTTTATTATAGGTCTTATAGAGAGGGGTCCGCCTGTTATAGGGCCCCTTATAGGAGGTAATAGTTGTTCTACACGCGTAGATAGAAGCTTACTCTTACTACGACTTACGCGTGTATCGATTCTAGTATAGGAATTAGAAGGTAAATTATAGTTAGATATCGGTGGTTGCCTCTAATTTTAATAGGTTATTAGTAGTCTCTGAGTTTCTACCTAGGCGCACTCTACGTGGCTTTTCTAAAGGCAATTCTAATCGCAGGGGATAGGAAGTTCTAAACCTAAAGGCTTCGGTTAATAGAAAGTCTTTAAGATCCTATCTAGATAACTAAATAATTTAATATAATAGTATATAAGTATTATAACCTAAACTAAATCAGGCATATCTTAGACTTAAATATAGTTAAATAAACAATCAATACGATATTATTAAAGAGGCTATTACCAGTAGTATTAAGTTCTTCTATATAATATAATAGTACAGGTAAGATAATAGGTCTAAATATAGTACGAATCTACTTAGAGGTATATAGGAGTGTATAGAGGTTTAGGGACCTAGGAATTCTATTAACACCTATAGGCCTTGTATAAAAGGATATAGAAGAACTACCAAGCTACTTATAAGGGAGTATACAACTATATACGGAAGGGAAAAGGGGTAGAACCGGGGGTAGGATAAGATAAGCAAAAAGCTTTGGGATAAGGTTATATATAAAGCTTTTCGTGGAACGATTTCTTTGCATCGTTATACTACTTATAATTCTCTAATTATATAACTTTTAGCCGACTACATTTTTCTAAGCTAGTAATAACTAGCTTAGATAATATCTTACCTATTATAAAGCCAGCTTTATTAAAATTATAGACATCCTTATTATAGATACTATATATAGCTTTCGTACGTGCTATAAGCTTAAACTAAGCCTTAATAATCTTAGAATCTTCGTATAAAGCTCTCTAATAATTATATAGTCGATTAAATCGTATTTTAAGGCTATTTATTTATTTAATAAAGTTCTTAGACTATTTTTAATTAACCTATCTAGCGCTATACTTAATAAGTAGCTTATCTACTATATCTTATATAGTATCTAGAGAGGGTATAAATTCTCGCGAATCTAGGTTAAGTATATATATATTAATAGCCTCCTTTTCTAGTTTAGTAAGCTTCTTTAAATTTAGCTTACAATTGTATTATATAGTAATTCCATCGTATTATTAATATATTATTCTTTAGAAGACGTTATATATAGAAGTAGCACGTCTTTTACTTTAAAGTTACTTATTATTAATAGCTAAAATAGCTAGAGAGATATCTACTTTATTATAGCTAGATTAGGTATTTATAGGTTAAGCTATTATTATTAGAAGGTAGGGTATTATATAAAGTTAATAAGGCGGCGCGCTCGCTTACCTAATATACTCGCTTACTACTTATATTATATAATATTTTAGCATATTTTATAAGTAAGTTACCTATCTAAGTAAGTTATCTACTTTATTAGCTATTTCTATATTTAAAGACGTATATTATAATAATACTAGTATATATTACTATAATAATTTAATATAGGATAGATAAGAAGGTCTAAAGATATAATAGGATTAGATACAATAAGAATCTATTATTATTAAAGCTAGAGAAAGAGAAGAGAAGATATATAGTAGTAAGATACGTGTTATTTACTTACTTTAGTCTAAGCAGGTATAGGGTTGTATAAAAGCAACTACTATTATAGTATCATAAGAACAGGACTAAGCTATAGGCTGGGACCTTTATAATATTCCCCTCCTCCTCCTCTTCTTCCTCTAATACTAAGTTATACGGACAAGTAGTTCTTTAGTAAAGTTCCGCCCTGTATCCCGTTCGAATTCTCCTAAAGTGATTATATCTTTATAGTTACTCTAGTCGTTCTATAAGAGTATAGTATAACTAGTCTACTTATAAAGGAACTACTATTTTAAGCTACCTCTCCTCTTACTAATTACTTATACGTCTTAGATTTTCTTAAGCTTCTATTTATCTTCGTTTCTAACGTTAATTAATACTGGTTAATAGTTATCCTATATTTAACTTAGTAACGGGTCTTAAGTAATAGGGCGAAGTAGCGTTGTATAGAAGATGTTATAAATTTCTAATAGAGTATCTAGTCGGTATATATTTTATCTAACAGTCTTATTAACTATATATTATTAATAGAGCTTATAGAGCTTCTTTTTCCTTATAGAGTCTATCTTAATATTACGTATATTAAGCTAAACTTTATCCTCTAATTAGTATTATAGTATAGAATCCCTTATATAATTGTAAATTTCTTACTACTATTATTATATATAGGCTATTATTACTTACGTAAATTCGACGCAGTCTTTTAGTTTACTAATAATCTATTTTACTATATAAATAGGGTCTCTAGACTACTCTATTAGCAGCTTCTCTTCTAGTTATATAGACTCTCTTAAGTTCGGGTAATAGCTATAAGTAAGAAAGAATAGGCTGACTCTTATAGAGGAAGTATCTCTAATACTAACAGTAATCCAAGCTAGTAGTAGCTATAGATCCTAGTTATCCTAGTAGTAGTTATAATAGTAGTAGAGAAGCTTTTTAAATAGCTAGTTTATATACTCTATACTTCTATTAGTCTCTAGATAATATACTATTAATAGCCTTTACTTAATCTTAAGAATTCGGTAGACGCGTGCCTATACACCTTATATAAACTACTCTCCTCTATTAGAAACTATTACTTATAGGAGCCTATAATATAATATAAAATACTCAATAAACTTATTAACTAATATTTAGCTCTTAAGGTCTAAAATAGTAATAAAGAATACTCTTTTACTTAAACAGTCTATAATAATAAGGATATAGTTATTACTATATACGGTTCTTAGTAAGTTAATAATATAGTCTATTAAAATTTCTAACTATACCCTCTTAGAGACTAGAAGAGAATATAGTAGGCCTTTTTTTCTAGAATACTAAACTATATTCCTACTATAAAAGTAGTAATTTCGTATAAAGTATTTAATATCTACTACTATTCTAAGCTAAAAGTAGTACCGTAATATTAACCCGATCGTAATATTCTTACTAGAGTAACTAGCTAAGTAAGAGTTATAAGTCTCTTAGATTAATTTTATACGAAGTAGCTTGCTCTTAAAAACTTAAACACGTTCTCTCTATATTAATCTATTTCTTAGGACTAAGAGATTAGATAGACTAATTCTAAGGTAATAGAAGATTTCTAGAAATATTCTCTCCCCTACTTTAGTAGTACGGAAAAGTATAGTATACGTCTTATCTTTTTCTTAGGTATCTTACTATAAGGTTTCTATTAGTATTTACTACTCTTTATACGATGTCTTAATTATAGACTCTCCTTTATCTATAGATTCCTCCCCTAATATAGAGTCTTCTAGGGTAACTATCTCCGTCTAATTATTAGAAGTATCTTTAATACGCCGGTTTCTAATTTATATAGGAGCTATATAAATCCTATCCTTAAAATTAGACGGTCCGAAGAGTTGGCTAATCCTTTTCTAGATCTATTTATTATTAGCTTCTTTTAGAAGACCCTAATCGCGATACGAGAGAGTATTAACTAGAATATTAAACTTACCCGGCTTATATTTAAACTAGAAGTTAAACTGGGTAAGAAATACCGCTTATCTTATCTAGCGCTTAGAGAGCCTCTATATCTTAGTAAAGTATTTTAGGTTATAATAATCCGTATAAACTGTAAAGTATATAAGTAGTTTTAAAAACTCTTCCTATTCCTTAAAATATTATATAACTACTAGTAATTCCTTATTATAGATTAGATAGTTATACTCTATAAGAAGTATTCGCTTTAATATAAAAGCGATAGGTTGTAGAACTTTTTTATCGTCGTATTATAGAAACGTGCCTCTAGTATACTAGCTAGAAGTATTATACTCTAGAATCGTTTCTCTTTTAGAGTTATATTAGATTAATACTAGTACTTATACAAAGTATTACTTTAGGTAATTAAAGGTGGTAAGTACCTAATTATCAAGTTAAAACTGTTTCTTCTCTTATTTCTTTTAGGTAAGAGCTGTTAGTAGAGTAACTACTTTAGAAAATTCCTTAATAAACTAGCGGTAGAAATTTACAAAGTCTAAAAAGCTCTATATATTATAAACTAATATAAGCGCTTCTTAGTTTTAGATTACCTTAACTTTTTATAGGTCTATTTAGATACCTTTTTCCGCATCAATAATAAAGCTAAGATATTTTATTATACGGACCTTAAATTTATACTTATTAATATTAAGTTAGAGGCTAGCATCTATTAGCTTTTAAAGGATTACTTTAACGTAGCGTTAATAGTCTTATAAAGAGCCGTCTGTATATATAAGGATATTATTTAAATATACCGAGATAAAGTCGTTTAAATACTCCTAGATTATATAATTAATATACTATTAGAAGGTATTTAGAGTATTTATAAGACTAAAGGGTATAACTAGCTACTTATATAAACTATAGCGGGTTATAAATACTATCTTCTACTCGTCTCCTTCTTTAATTCGGATTTTATTAAATATAGTAATTGTAACGATGCAAAGAAATCGTTCCACGAAAAGCTTTATATACAACCTTATCCCAAAGCTTTTCGCTTATCTTATCTTACCCCTGGTTCTACCCCTTTTCCCTTCCGTATATAGTTGTACACTCCCTTATAAGTAGCTTAGTAGTTCTTCTATATCCTTTCGTATAAGGCCTATAGGTATTAATAGAATTTCTAGGTCCCTAAACCCCCACGTACTTCTATATGCCTCTGAGTGGATTCGTACCGCATTCGGACCTATTATCTTACCTATACCGTTACATTATATAGAAGAACTTAATACTACTAGTAACAGCCTCTTTAATAATATCGCATCGATTATTTATTTAACTATATCTAAGTCCGAGATACACCTAATTTAGTTTAGGTTGTAATACTTATATACTGTTATATTAAATTATTTAGTTACCTAGATAGGATCTTAAAAACCTCTTATTAACCGAAGCCTTTAGGTTTAGAACTTCCTATCCCCTACAATTAGGATTGCTTTTAGAAAAGCCGCGTAGAATGCGCTTAGGTAAAAACTCGGAGACTACTAATAACCTATTAGAATTAGAGGCAACCGCTAATATCTAACTATAATTTACCTTCTAATTCCTATACTAGAACCGATACACGCGCAAGTTGTAGTAAGAGTAAGCTTCTATTTACGCGTGTAGAATAACCGTTACCTCCTATAGGGGGCCCTACGACAGGCGGACCCCTCTCTATAGGGCCTGTAATAAAAAACCTATCTAATTTAGAGGGAAATTAGAGTAAACTAACCCTTAAGGAATAAATTACAATTTTATAGGAGGAGATCGCATGCTTAATATAATAGAGAACTATCAGTCCCGATCAACCTCTATAAACTACTAAATTAGAACTAATAATATACTGAGAAACTTTTACAACTCCCCTAGTAAGAAACTTTTTAGCCACCTCTAAGCCCCTTTAAGCCTACCTTACTAAACGCACGCCTAAGATTGAAAGCTTTATAAATAGTAATAAACCTATATTTAAATAATAGCGAGCCTTAATCCTAAACCGACTTGAGATTAATATAGATTATTATTAGATAGAGCGTATACGTATAGTATTAGTATAGGAATATACCTCTAGTACTACGAAAGGGTATCTAGAGCTAAAATACCTAGCCGAATTAGACTAGTATCAGTTTAAAAATACTAAAGAAATAATTTCGCTTCTACAATCGTATTTTATTATAGGTAATAAAGAGATAGAGGTGTAACAGGCGTTTTAGGTCCTAAGGATAAATAAGAGAGAAGTATTCCCAACTTTTAAAGCTCGCTTTATTAGTACAGCTATTAGAGGATCCGTACCCTAATCTGAGTGGTTCTTCTACCTATAAGATAAGATTCTCCCCAGCCTAAAGATACTAAACCTTAGCTTTAAGCTTATATAGAAAGGCTCCTTTAATACTATAGTCGCCTACTTAACAGCCTACGATATAGAAAGGAGGAGTATTCCTAACCTTCTAGAATAAACTGCTAGTCTATAGGTTGTAGCTAAAACAAATTTAGATTAGTACTAGAAGGTTTCTGAGAGTTTATCTAAAGTAACCTACGATCCGATACCACCCTAATCTACCCTAGTATTAATACCTTATTCTACTATAATCGCTCCCTAATAACCTAGTAAGACTCCCGCATCTAAAAGGTATACGACCCTAGGTAATTACTATAACTATAGTAAACTAGGATACTTCGTGAACGAATATACAGTCTTTAAAGTATAAGAGATAGAGGTTAAATAAGAGGAGATTAAGGAAGAAGAGTTTCTAGACGCAAATAAGTACTACCTAGATAGTTCTCAGGTGGGAAATAGAGACGCCTAAGAAAACTCTCTATCCTAGGCTTAAGTAAGTACAACTTATTAAACATTAATTTGTTGTATTTATTTAGAGGAAAGTACTTCCGAATCCCTACTATTCTATATTTAAAAGGCGTTAGTATACAACTAAACACCCTTATTAATACTAGCACCTAAGGCTTCCTGTTCCTCAATTCTACGGTAGCTAGATCACTCTCCTAAGCCCTATATATATCGATATAGTACTTATCCTTTAAAATTACTGTTAAAGGTTTTTAGGACTAAATTTAAACCCTAGTTAATTAGTATATCTGCTTACACCTGCGAATTAATAGAAGAACTATCTAAAACTACCTATTTATTATTATAGATCTAGGTACTTAGAATTATATTATTAGCATTAAATAGTTACATTATTTTCAACTCCTACTAGATACGGATAAGAATCGGATTATATAGCCCTCTAAGTATCCTGCTACTTATAATCCTTCACCTCCTCTTCTTATACAATTAACTCAGCTAACACGTAATAAGAAAGTAGAGCTAGATATCCAGCAACGCGACGCTCTATAAGAAAAGGACTAGTATTAGTAGTCCTGCAGTCTAACTATCTATTATATTAAAAGTCTACTAAGACTACTAAAACTATATTAGTCTTTTATAGCTTATAGTCTAAACAAGCTCAGAGCTCCTATACACCCGTATAAAATAAAGTCTAAACCCGATCCGAAGAAAGTCCGTTCTCCTATTATTACTCTTATCTTAGCTAATACTTTCTACTTTAACATAAAGAGGAAAGAGAACAAGTTTTTCTCTATATCTCTATACGAAATTGAGTAGCTGATTAAAGATAAATAAGCCCTAGAGCTGGAAGATGAGGCTGAAAACGAAGTACTAGTAAATCTCTAATTACTATCCGAATACTATAGATATTAGAATATATTTAGTAAAACTGCGGCTTATTAATTACTAGAATACTACTTTTACGATTATAAGATTGTTCTTATAGAACCCCTCCCTAATAGTTACAGCCCGTTATATAAGCAGAATATTAAAGAGCTGAAAGTAACTAAGAAGTATATTATAGATAATCTATGGTATAGGTATATCGAGTAGAGTCGGAGCCCCTTTATATCTCCCATCCTTTACGTCTGTAAACCTAATAGCAACCTATATATCTATATAGATTATTATAAACTTAACGCTCTTACCTATAAGAATATATATCTAATACTATATATAGATAAACTCTTGTTTAGGCCTACTAAGATAGTAATTTTTACTAAGTTTAACATTCGCGCGGCCTTTAATAAGATTAGAATAAACCCTAGTTCTAAAGAATATACTACCTTTTGGACTTAATATAGAACCTATAAGTATAAAGTTCTACCTTTTAAATTATATAACAGCCCAGCAACTTACCAGCACTATATAAATAATATACTGATTAACTACCTAGATAACTTCTATATTACTTACCTAGACGATATTCTTATCTACTCTAAAGACGAGGCGATATATGCTATCTACATTAAGAAAGTTCTTAAGAGATTATATTAAGTAGGGTTACAAGTTAATAT
Organism: Lojkania enalia; assembly: GCA_010094045.1. Taxonomy (NCBI): domain Eukaryota; kingdom Fungi; phylum Ascomycota; class Dothideomycetes; order Pleosporales; genus Lojkania; species Lojkania enalia. The sequence continues at coordinate 10,731 of ML986602.1, forward strand.
TAAGAAAAGCGAATTCTATATTACCCGAACTAAATACCTTAGCTATATTCTCTTAAATAAAGGCCTTAAGGTTGACCTAGAGAAGGTAGAAGTACTATATAACTAGCAGCTACCTACTACTATAACGGGTGTGAAATCCTTCTTAGGTTTTACTAGATTCTATCGATAGTTTATACCGGAATTCTTGCGTGTTGCAAAGCCAATTATTATACTATAGAGCCCTATAACCCCTTTCGTATAGACTTTAAAATGTGATATTACCTTTAAGAAATTAAAGTTAGCCCTATTAAGTATACCTACGCTCTACCACTTTAACCCTATATTAGAAACAAAAATGGAAACTAACGCCTCTAATAGAGTAGTTATAGGAGTACTATTATAGAAACATCCTAACGGAAAATAGTACTCTATAGCGTTCTATAGTAAGGTTCTATCTAGTTCGGAACTAAACTAGAAGATCTATAATAAGAAACTATTCGCAATTATTACTGCGTTTAAGTAATAGAGGGTAGAACTTATTTTAGTAGCTACTAGGACTCTAGTATATACCAATTATCGCTTACTCGAATATTTCATAACTACGAAGGTACTTAATACTCGTTAAGTTTATTAGATCGAGGAATTAGCTTAGTATTAGTTCCGAATCGAGTATACCTCAGGTAAGAATAACGCTAGAACAGATATCCTTAATTATTATAAACAAGATGTAGAAAACTTAAAAGCGGCTTAAACTAATAACTGGTTAAGAGTCCTATTTAAACTATATTAACTTCACCCCCGAATTAATGCCGAATTAGCCTAGTCTTATATTACCCAAATAACAACTTAAGCAGCTATACTAAATATTATTAAAGGCTAGGAGTAGATTATATCGCTAGACTCTCTAGAGTTGATTGACGTATTACTATAAGAAAACTAAGCCTCCTTTACGCAGGAACATACACTTCTACCCTACAAGTATTAGATAGAGAATAGACTACTCCTCTACGACAATTATTTATATATTCTATTAGATTTAAGCCTTTATACGTAACTTATACGAGAGGCTTATAACTAAGTATCCTCCGCACACCTAAATACTACTAAAACCTATCAGTTACTATCCCGGAAGTACTATTAGAAGGGTATAGAGGCTACTTGTAAACGATATATACAGAATTACATTCTATACTATAAAGCTTATCTAATATAAACCTGAACCCTAGGTTTTATCTACCTACTTCCTATACTAAATCGACTAATATAGCACCTATATATTAACTTTAAGGATTTTCCTATAGATAAGTCCGGATATAATTAGATTATAGTAGTAATCGATCGCCTGTTTAAACAAGTAGTATCTATCCCCTACTATCGTATAATTAACGCAAGGGGAATAGCTAAATTGTTTATTTAATAGGTATACCGCTTTAGCTATACGCCTGAAACTATTATTTTAGACCGAGGACCTTAGTTTATATCTAGTTTCTAGTCTAAATTCTGCTGTATCTTAGGCGTAAAGATTAAACTATCTACTACTTATTATAAAGAGACTAACAGATAGATAGAGATTATAAATAAGTATATTAATTAGAGACTGCGCTCTTTCGTATTCTTCTACTAGAACAACTAAAGTTCTCTATTACCTATAATCAACCGAGTATAAGCGACTCTACCCTATACAACTATTAGAATATCCCCGTATTAGATCCTATATAGATTTAAGCCCCGTTAGAGTTGGGATTAGAAATATTCTATTAATCCTATTACTATAACAGATAAATTAAATTGTAAGAACGCTTTAGCTCTAGTAACTCGTATATATATAGCCTAGGAAACCGTAAAAGCTAATATTAAGAAGGCTTAGGATCGTATATAATCTATCGTTAACCGTTACTAGTAACTAATTGATTAGTAGATTAGTAATATAGTCTACCTAAATACTAAGAACTTTACGGTCTAGAGACTGAGCCGAAAGCTATCTAATTAATAGGAGGGCCCTTTTAAAGTACTAGAATAGGTTAGAAACTCGTACTATCTATAGCTACCCCTAGAGTCGAGAATATATAATGTCTTCGCATTAAACCTACTGTATAAAGACCCCCAAGACCCTCTACTAGGGTAAGAAGCTCCGAAACTACCTGCTATCGCTATTAAAGGGGTAGAAGAGTAGGAGGTTAAGAAAATACTAGCTAGTAAGCTATATTATAAGACCTTTAAATACCGTGTAAAATGGGTAGGATATAATTTAGACCTAGTCTAGTATAAAGTTTTAAATTTTATAGGTTCGCCTTATAAGCTAAAAGCTTTTCACGATAAGTATCTAAATCAGCTAGGACCTCTAAAGGCCCTAACTAAATAGATTAAGGTATATAAGGATAGTATAGAGAATATAGATTACCTAGTAGACGATAATATATAAGAGTTGAGTAGTGGATTTAAAAACTAAAGTACAGGCCTAAAATTACTCCTCTATAGAATCCAGAGGGTCTAATAGTAGGCTGTTAGATACCTCCCTAGTCCTCTCCTCCTCTACTCTTCTTCCCTTTCTTTCCCTCCGGACTCCCCCTAAACCTCCCCTACCTTATCTTTAGCTGCCCGAGAGCGCCGCGATATCAGCTTAAAGGCTAGATACTAGAGCCTTTAGGGCTGAAACCTAACAGAGCAACTTAGTACCCTAGTAGAATAAAGCTACCTAGATACTAGCCGTAAGAAGGCTATCTTTCTAACTCTTTACAACCTGGACTATAAGCGCTAGGCTGTAAACGGACTCTAAAACAGCCTCGAAGGCTACCTTTTTATCCTCCTTATCCCCTACGTATCGGGCCGCTACCTATAGTTTAAGATGGCCCCGGAGGACTAGAAACTCCTCCTTATAATAGGAGGGGATCTATAAGTACGTTAGTAGTAAGTACCCTACTAGTATTAGATGCGATTTGTACAGGGTTGTACTTTTTATTTTACAAGGTATAATACTCGCATTTTTTTAATCTTAGAAACCGAAAGGAAAATATTATACGCCGCCCGCAGGCGAGCGTATATATAGCCCGAAGGTAGATAACTTAGAAGGTTTCTAAAGAGGCTCTAGGAGGCGGGCGGAGTAGTATATTAATTAATTTTTCTATAAGGCGTTAGCGATACTTTAATAATTAACGGTTCTAGGGATACGTAATAATATATATAGAGTAGAAGTTATTATTTAGTTAAGGAAGCTCAGTTAATAGCGACCTAGTAATATACTAAGACTAGTAAACGCTCGTTACTATACGCGACGAAATTGCAATATTAATAAACTGTTACGATGGTAGTTACTAGCCGATATATAGGTTAATTACACTTACCGCGAAAACCTTACTTAATATTATGTTAATAAACGTATCTCTATAAGCAACCACGCGTATTAGCCCTTACCAGTAAATACCTCCTCAAAGAAATTTCTTTATACTAGAACCTATCCGTAATAGCCCCGATTCCCTCCTAAACCAGCGTAGATAGGGACTATCAACCTACGAGAAGGGGGGTAGTATAATAATACAAAGAAATCGTTCCACGAAAAACTTTATATACAACCTTATCCTAAAGCTTTTCGCTTATCTTATCCTACCCCCAGTTCTACCCCTTTTCCCTTCCGTATATAGTTGCATACTCCCTTATAAGTAGCTTAGTAGTTCTTCTATATCCTTTTATACAAGGCCTATAGGTGTCAATAGAATTCCTAGGTCCCTAAACCCCCACACACTCCTATATACCTCTAAGTAGATTCGTGCCGTATTTAGACCTATTATCTTACCTACGCTGTTATAGTAATAATATTAAGTTTTATAAACTATTTAACTCAACTAATTTAATTTAGTATTTCTTAGATTAGAAGTAGAGGGTAGTAGTCTTTCTATATAATAGCGTTTAGGGTATAGTAGTTAATATAGAAGTGGAAGCTACCCCCTAGTTTTCGTATAAACAGAACCGGTGCTATAGCTAGAGAGTTGCTAACCCGAATAAATCCTTTATTAAGGAGCTCTATTAGGGTCTTCTAAAGGATAAGGAGTATCTCCTATAATATTCTATATAAAGGACCTAAGGGGATCCTTAGAAAACTTTTATCTTTCCCTTCCAGCTCGATTATATAGTCTACTTCTAGTCTTAAAAGCGGTAGCTTATCAGCTTTCTATTAATTAAAGGTATAGAACTACTATATATATTCTTTAGGGAGTTTTATATAAGAGTCTATTTTCAGCTTATTTTCTAAAGCTTTCTAAATATCGGCTATACTAACGGTAAAGATGCGAGGTAACTTAGTAAGGGAATTTTATAGGCGTTTCTTATAGCATTTTACTATAGTAGAGAAAGTATATACTAAGACTTAGGTAATATTAGCCGTATATTACTACTTCTAAAGCTCCTAGTTTCGTATAATTACCCCCGTTCTATAAATATATAGGATTTCTATTTTTAGGTTAATAATTACATCCTTACTTTACTTCTATAAGCGTTCTAAGATTATACTATAATCTCCTTCTATCCTTAGAACTACATAAGTAAATACCCGACCTAAACCTATCTAACTCCTACTTATATCTAGTAAGTTAATAATAGCCACCTCTTTAATAATTCTAGCCGAGAAGTTACTAAATAATAAGGCTATTAATAGTATTAGGAGGCGGAAGTATTCTAGTCCAGCCTTTTATATAATTCTTTTCTCAACTATTATATATAAGTTACAGCTATTATCTATTAAGGTAAGAAGGCTAAAGATATTATTAAGTAGTATAGGGGCTGTAAATAGAGCGCTAGTTATCCGAAATTAATTAAATTTATCTAGTACTTACTTATTTACCTACTCTTTTTATAGTTTTAAATGCTAACTTCCGTTTAAAGTAATACTTTTCCTGTTCTATTAGCTTAGGCTATATCTCTACATTTCTTATTATACTAAACAAGCTCTAGTAGTATTATATAAGCCTAATTAAACTATATACTGCTCCTGGGCGGAGTATAGTAATAGCTTTAAGTAAAGTAACCCTTATTTCTACAGGTAAAATAAGTATTCTATTATTTTTAAGCCTTTAGCTCTTTCTTAGTAATATTTCTTATCTTCTCTAATAGCTAAAGCCTTATATCTAGGCGCTATATAAGTTTACGATTAGCTGTTAGCATCTAGTCTATAGTATTATTAATAGTAGCCAACAGTTGTAGTTATAGGAGTAGTATAAGTAGCTATTCCTAGCTATCCCTCGTCTAACTAGTCTTCCCCCTACTAAAGGACTATATAAAAGTACTATTAAGTTTAGCTACTTTAAGGCGGTTATTAAGAATATAAAGTTTCTATATAAAGGTTACATACGACGTAAGATCTTTCTTACTAATACTACTAATTATTAATTAGTAGAGTTCGGGATAAATCTTCTCTTCTAGATCTTATATCTTAACTTAGTCTAGATGAGAGTTATATAATACTTCTATAGAGAGACGATTATACTTAACTAGAAATTTAATAAAGGTTTTATTACCTTATCTTAGGTTTTTAAACTCGATCCTAGCTTGCTTCTAATAGTAGGGGTTATTATATTATATATTTATAATTGTCTAGAATTTATTATAGGTAAGAGTACTTATAGTAATATATTTTTTATATAACTAAAGGTATATTCTAGTATTACTCTTATAAAATAATATTATATAGGCTACTATTATTATATCTATTAAGCTTATAGATAAACTATTAATACGGATCTTAATCTTTATACTACTTTTCTAAATAGAATATACTTTATAGTCTCTTTAGAACTTATCTAGTTTATTAAGTATAGCTTTTATATAAATAGACTTAGTAGTTATTAATAGTATAGTTAGCGAGACGTTCTTCTTAGGGGCTAAATACTTATTTAGTTACTTCTTAAGCTTCTAATAAAAGCTTATTCTTTTAAGTTACTATTACTACTTTTCATTCTCTAGGTATTCTAGCCTAGCTGCTATTTTAGCAAACTGTCTCTATACAGTCGCTATATTAAATTCTTATTCTACTAGTCCGTTTTAGTCTATAACTTTATATAATAGTAGGTCTACTTAGTAGTTAAGATAGAATCTAGTGTAGTATAAGCTTTAACAAATTAAGAAGGTCTAAGGATATAATAGAATCAGATATAATAAGAACCTATTATTATTAAAGCTAGAGAAAGAGAAGAGAAGGTATATAGTAGTAAAATATATATTATTTGCTTACTTTAGTCTAGGTAGGTATAGGGTTATATAAGGGCAACTGCTATTATAGTATTATAGGAACGGGACCGAGTTATAAGCTAGGACCTTTATAATAGATATATTATTTATCTACTATTATATAAGTTCTAGTATTATATTTAGGCTTATTATAATAGCTATAGAACTTCTAGTATAGTATATTTACTCTTCTATACTTCCTACCTACGCGTACTTTATCTTCTAGCTGCTTATCTACCTCCTTTTAAGCAGCTATCTTAGCAGCTTCAGCCTTAATAAGACTATCTTACTTCTATAGAACCTTTTTTAATCGCTTTTTATACTGTAATAGAGTTTTATTTACTTTTTAAAGCTAACTAACTTAACGTTAAAATAGTATATATAAATAAGCTATTTATATAGTACCTTTAATAAGTAAATTAAGACAATTATTAATTATAGTAGGTAAGCTATTCTAATATCTAGTAATATAGTCTTAAATTAGTATTATTTAAAACCCTAGTTTAATAGTATTAGTTAGTATTTTTAACTTCTAGAGGCAACTAGCTACTAGTAGTAGTAATAGAATACGAAGCTTAATATCGAATTTTAATAGTATTATATTAGGATTATATAGTATTAGACTAGTACCTTAAAAACTTGCGTATATATTAGCTTTAGTAATAGAATGCTAATATACTATATAAAAGGTTGGTAGAAAGTTGAGCTTTATAATATAGTAGATACTAGCTTATATAAGCTTATTAATCTTACGCCTATATACTTTCTTTAATAGTAAGAAGTAGCCTATATCTAGAAGCTATAGTAGATATAATAAATATGCTGGTATAAATATTAGAATAATATTCTTCTCTTTATAGAGTAGCTAAAATTTAGTAGATCTATAACTCTTATAGCTATTAATAACTAGTAGACGATAAGTATCTACTATATACTACTTTATATACTAATTAAAACGCTCTAGCTATTTAATTATAAGCTTATTATTTATCTATCTACTATTACTCAGCGCGATTACTCCTCTAGGTAGTATATTATCGCCCTAATACTATATAAAGAGGTACTACTTACTAGTAAAGATAATAAATAACGTATTCTACTATCGAAGCGGCTAAACTATCGAAGCGGCTACTTTTTCTTAGTATTACAAATACTATGTATAAACTATAATAAATCTACAACGCGACCTTCTATTAATTTAATAAGAAGGTAGAATTGAGCTTGCCTTATAGGCGTATAAATTAGGCCAGTTTAAGAGCATATAACGCGCTGCTATAGCTTTTAATATATAATATTAACAACTCTCTACTCAACTTTATAGAATCGCGTTTTACTCTTATATACAACTAAATTACTAGAAGCTTATAGTAACCGAAGAATAAATAATTATACAATATATTCATAACCTTAATTTACGAGGATTTACGCCTCAGCTATATAAGGTAGTAGATATAGTAGATAAACTATTAGGTATATATAGTAGAATACTTATAGAAAAGAATTAGTTTAAATAATTTATAGCGCGTATAAATAAGTTTAAAACAGCCTTTAATCGAGTAAAGGATTATTAAAAAATAAAATAAGAGAATCTAGAGGTTATTAACGCGTAGTTTAAACTCGTATAAGATACAATTGCAAAATATAATATATATAATAATAATATCTACAACTTTAATAAGATAGGCTTTTAGATAGATATTATTAGTATTATAAAGGTTATTATAGGTTTAGAATATTATATAAGGCCTACTCTTATACAGCTAGACGATCGTAAGTAGGTTATAGTTATTTAAAGTATCTGTGCTACTGCGTATACAACCCTACTATTTATTATCTATAAAGGATATATCTATATCTCTATATAGTATAAAGAAGTAGGTATACCATATAATTGGAAAATTTTAGTCTCTAAGAACGGCTGGATAAATAATACGCTTGGTCTTAAGTAGCTAAAGTACTTTAATAAGTATATAAAGATATGTTAGGTAGAGTTATATAAGCTACTTATTTTAGACGGCTATAAAAGCTACCTTAACTAAGAATTTAAAGATTACTACCTTATATAAAAGATCCTAACGCTTTATATACCTTCTTATTTATTATATATACTTTAGCCTCTTAATATAGTTTACTTCTTACTATTAAAGCTAAAGTACTTGTAATATATATAAGACTTAGTATACCGACGCGTCTACTATATTAATAAAGAAGGCTTCCTTCCAGCCTTTAAGAACGTATTTTTTAATATATTTACGTACGAGAACTATTAAAAGGTTTTTAAAGTAATAAGAATTGTTCCTTTAAACGCGTAGGTTATATTAGATCGCCTTAATATATAACTACGTACCCTACTAGAACTACTTCTATAAGAAGATTCTTAGCAGTCTAAAACTCTAAGTAATATATATAAATTTGGGTTACAATTAATACTTATATAAAAGTCCTTCGTACGATTACTAAAAGAGGTGTAAGAAGGATTCTTACAGCTTATAAAAGGTGCTAAGTTAATGCTATATTAGAATGCGCTTCTTTAAGCTCATAACTCTAAGCTTAAAAGGTAATTAGAAGAAGTAACTAAGCGTAAAACGTATAAAAGAAAGTATATTTAATATAGCGGTATAGTATTATATAGTAAGGGATCTTTATATATAGCTGCTAAAGTATCTATAAACTCTCAGCCCTTTAAGAAGACTTGTAGTACTGATACTTAAGAAAGGGCTTAACCAGCTCAACGCTACTGTAGTAACTATAGTAAGACTAGATATAACGCTCGTACGTACTAAAAGGATAGTAGGGAAAATTCTAAATTAGATGAAAGTATATTATATATAGAATCTCTTATTAGTATTAAGTAAATTAACTTTTTATATATAGTGTTCGTTACGCTAAGAAAAAGTAGCTGCTTTAATAGTTTAGCCGCTTTAATAGTAGAATACGTTAGTAGAATAATATTACTATAAGTACTAATAGTTTAAATAACTATTATCTACTTATAATCGCCTAGCTATAGTAATTTTAGTTAACTAGCTAATAGCGTAGTACTAGTAACTACCTTACTAGTAGATATAATACTTATTTAGAAGCCCGTCTTATTAAAATTATAGATATTATTATTAGTAATACTATACTTTACTTTAGTATTATATACTAAGTTAAACTAGCTACTAATAACTTTAAGATCTTTATAGAGAGCTTTTTAATAGTTATATTTTTAATAGAAGTATATTTTAAGCTTAGAAATATAATTAATAAAGTTTATTAGCTAGTTTTTACTAACCTAGTTTATAAAGCAAGCTCTAAGTAAATAGTTAGCTATATCTTATATACTATCGATTATAGGAGGGTATCTATAAGATAATAGGTCTAGTATATACTATATTATAGTTAATTCTTCTAGCTTTATAAACTTCTTTAAATTGGGCTCATAATTATATTATAAAGATTTACCAGCACATCAGTCTCTAAACATCATTTAGGGGATACTATAAGTAGCTATAGTACTTTATACGCTCTAAATTTAATCTTAATTAATAGCTAAGATAGCTAGTAATATCTAACCTTCTTAATAGATTAATTAAGGTTAAGGTAGTTACTATATTATATTATAAGTAGGTAGAGTATAACTTCTTAGCAAAAGTAGATAACTTACTTAGGTAGGCGACTATTACTAACCTATATACTACTAGTATATATAACGACCGCTGTTGTAGTCGTATACACGCTGGAGCCTTATTTACATTAAATTAGTTAGAGGTAGTAGCTTTAGTAAAGAGAGAATATTAAGTTTACTAGTTCTTCGAATATAATAAGTATATTTAAAAGTCTAACAGAGTAATAAGATAAGTCTACGAGAATAACTATAAAGGACTTAATCTAAGTAAGAAG